>OOFC01021322.1:0-10168 GCA_900323345.1 Pseudochromis fuscus
TGTGTGTGTGTGTGTGTGTGTGTGTGTGTGTGTGTGTATCAGTAATAAAGATTTATCTGTATTTTCCTCCCTCCCTGTTTTAGGAGGATCAGCCTATTTACATGGCAATAAAAGGAGTGGTGTTTGATGTCACCAAGGGAAAAGGTACAGCATAACACACCACTCCTCCACTACAAACTGGTGCAGTGTTTATTTAATCTGGAATAAAATGATCCGGATTTGGAAATCCCATGTTACTCAGAATAATTCATCTAATCTTAGTTTAGTGCCAGTTAGAAAACAACAACATCAGATTGGATCCTGATCCAGATTCAAACTTTTCTCTTCCAAAAGTTTAAACTGGATGAAAATAATCTGGGCCCCGCCTCCTCTCACATATCCAAATATGGTCACTTTTGGCTTCACAAACACAACATGATCACCTTCAAATATTAAACTCCTGGCTTCAAAATCCACAAACCAAAAGGTGACGTCACTCTCATGTTTAGATAACATCTTTCATGTGTTATGTTGAAAACCTTTAGTATGATTGGGGAAAAAAATCTGGATTATTCCCAACAGAAGGCTGGATCCAGTTTGTTAATCTCTATTTTGTAAACTCAAAAAAAGATATGCTTTGTAACAAAAGTGAGAATCAGTAGTGAATGTCTACAATCATAATGAAGCCCATGAGGAATCTTTCCACTCTCTCCAGCCTCTATAATTTATCAGATGCTGCCTTCACTGCCCTGCTTTTAATTAGTCTTTATTTCACCAGAGTTTTATGGAAAAGATGCTCCGTATAACGCCCTGGTTGGGAAGGACTCCACTCGAGCCGTAGCCAAGATGTCTCTGGACCCGGCAGACCTGACGTCAGACACTGTGAGTTCACTGTGGGCGTCCACAGCGACATCACCTGACCTCACCCACCCGGCGTGAAAACTATTGTCAGAGCACAGATATCTGACACCCTGTTACAAAACAGCTTCCCATTGTTGAGCAACATGCATTCATTTGTGGTGCAGTTTCACAGGAACATGTGACACATGTTGCTACATTACTACACATTAAAAACGTTTTAATTTTAAATGCTCTGAAACCAAAACTGCAAGTAGGACAAGCACGAGGAAATCTGTCCTATATCATCGTGAACAAGGTAACAAACATATACTAATAATAATAATATATAATATGATTTGTGCAAGTACATTTACAAGGAATAGTTCTCCACTTTAACACACTTTCCCTTTACAACAGTTCTCCTCAGTCTGACAGAACTGGCAACTTCATAATTGATACTCATGTATTCAATGGATATGTTTAATAATTAATACTGTAATATTTTAAGGTTGGTTCCTTGTTAGTGTTTAGTATTTTTCTATCTGTTTGCTATTGTAATTAGAATATATGTAGTATCGACATTTATTTAGTGGAGTGGTGCCCATTCTGTGTGTATCTGATCTGATGCTTATTGTCCTCATATCCCAGATTTGAGTCACTAATTAAGGGAAAATTAAGTCCTGGGTGATAATTGGCTCCAGTTTCAGAGAACAATTAAAAACTAAATGGAAAATTACATTGTTGATAAAAAATAAAAAGACACAGCGAAATGTATCTTTTCATTTATTCCAACAATGTAATTTTCCATTTAGTTATTTCATGCATCAATTGTTGAAAATTTTTGCCAACCAGCACCTTTATCACCTGTTTTCTAATACTGTTTTCTAATTACATTTTATCTGTTTTTATTTCTCCAAACTGGTAGACCAGTGTTATTGCACCCTGTTGCCAAGTAGTGCAACCACACCTGAGGACAAACAGAGGGAGTTTATGGATTTTTAGGATGCAGCAGTAATAATCATTAAAAGGGAGAACAAACATCTTTATATCCATGTCTTCATACTGCGTTATTAAAAATTCAGATGAAAGTAAAAACAGCTCCTTAGAAAAACCCAGGGAGGATCCAGACGTCCTAATCCGACCTCCTGTCCTCCACCTCCACAGAGCGGCCTCACTGAGGAGCAGCTGAAGTCTCTGGACAGCGTATTTGAAGACACCTACAAAGCCAAGTATCCCATCGTTGGTTACACGGCGTCTCGCATCCTCAACGAGGACGGAAGTCCCAACGAAGACTTCAAACCAGAGGACCAGCCTCACTTTCAAATCAAAGATGAGTTTTAGCTTCATCTCATCTCCCAGAGGCAGCTGCTGCAGACGAGGCTCCTGCTGATCAAACACATGCACCCGAGCCACAACACATCATCCTTTTACTTGAACTGATTTGATGCACAAACACACTAAGAAACATTTGTTACATTTAATCAGTGATTTTTCATATAATTAAAGTGTTTAAATTGTATTAAGGTTTAAAATTGTGCATAATAAGGGAGTGGTTGCTATGGGCGACACCCCTCCCCAGCTCCTCCCTCTCATCCAGGTTCTCAACCTGAATTATTTCTTTAAAAATCTCCAGTGTTCAGCCCCAGAAATGTTTTATTAAATCCTCCGAACATGTGAAGAAGATTTCATGGTGTAAAACAGGTTGTGTTGGTGATGTTGCACCACAAAATCCCAGGTATATAAACATGTTAGTGCCTATTCACTGAGTAAATCCCATGCCAAATGTATTTTTCTGAAAGATATAAAAGGATGTTGAATCAGATTTTACTGGAGTTGTGACTGCTGATTGTTTTTTATTACTAGAGATGAATTGAATATTTGTTTACTCTACTCAACAATAGAAAAATGACTGTTGCTTGATTACTGATAATCAGAATCAACAAATCCATGAGTTCTACCAACTCTAGAAAACTATAAATCTCTGTAAATGTTTATGACTTCACTGTGAGATGATTTGTTTTCAGTTTGATCTTGTACAATTATCAATAAAATCTCTGTATTAAAAACTCCTTCAGAGTTTATTTGCTGCTTGTTGCTTTGATACGACCTCTTTATAACAGCCCGTGGCTCCAAACAGGCAACATAAATAGTACGTCCGGGCCTTTATACCCTCGCTGGGCTCCGATCAAAGGTCGCCCCGGTTCAGGTGCTGAGACAGGTGATTGTCTTTGGGTGGAGCCGTCCGTCTTGCCCCCGCTGCAGGACGAGCTCGGGAGGGTAAACCTGTCAGTGTTGTGTGATAGCGCCCAGGTCGGTCCTCCCACGTCAGTGCGAGTGATCTACTGCCGAGTTCAAAGGACACCAGCCCTGCCCTTGAGTCTGCCAGCGAGAGCGGAGCTGCCTCCTTTATCAGGTGGAGGTTCTGCTGGGAGTCGGCCACTGCAGCCTCGGTCAGCCTGGGAAACACTTTCTTCTGCTGGAGCTCGTCCACCAATCGGAGCCAAGATGCCCAAAACGGTAAGATTCAAACATCATCATCCTATAAATCTGAAAATGTTTCTTCATGGTGTTTGTTTGAAAAGAGGTCGGTGGGTTTGTGACCTCGTCTGTGAGGTTCGAGGCTGAAAACATTGTGTAGAGAAGCCACTGAGCTTTAGATAAATTAACAATCAGTCGTGTGTATTCTGGTGATTTTACTTATTGAACATCTTTTCTTTGTTCTGTGTTCGAGCCTCAGTGCTTCCCAAGAGGCGACAATCCTTCTTGGCATTTACTCATTAACCAAATGTAGAGTTTGACCCAGACTGCACACATTCCTGACAGCAAAGTGCTACTGAAGTGTTTCTTCACGGCTACAAAACAAGGACGTTTGTTGTTTGTGGATAATGGGAAATCATCATGTGATTTTTAAATGTCAAGAGTGAAATTCATCAGCAGCTCCTGACTGTGTGGTTTCATTGTTTCACTCTGACTCTTTGATTTAAGATCTTTGTTGTTAATGTGTCCTCGACGTCCTCAGGTGGAGTTATTTAAGTGTTCAGCATCAGTTTGAAGGAAATCTGATAAGAGCTTATCCAAGGAGAAAGCCTCTGTGAAGAGGTCACGCTGACAAAATCACAAATTCATCAGTTTATTAACAACCTCCAGGCCTCGATTCAAGTGTTAAATTTGAAGTTGAGAGTTTTTCAGCTATAGAAAAAAAGTAAAACTCCTTATTTTGAGAAGACGTTGGACCACAAGTGAAGCACCAGGGAGTTTAACAAGTTATCTTCCACATGTGATCATCAGAGTTATTGAGAAACATGGAGGAGGTCCCATAAATGGATGTTCCAGTTTTTTCGCTGCCCAAGTTTCTGTGGGTTTTATCTTTATGACACCCGGGGCGTGCTCCAGTATAACTTCATAAAACAATTGTGTAACTGCCACAAGCCCGGTCCGGCCTGCAGGCGGGGGTCATGTGCACAGTGTTTGTGCTGCTTTCTTTTAGTTACATATAAATATAAACTTGTGGAGATCCTTCTATAAACACTTTAGAGTGAAGCTCCTGCACCAGTTCACCTGCTCCTGTTATAAAACCAGTGAGATCCCAGTGAGCAGCACCGAGGCCTGAAGGCAACTTGGCAAGCAGCGAGTATTTTGATATTTTAATCTGCATATGTGCAACCTTGTGGCTCCTCGCAAGGGTAGTCCAAAGTCTAATGAGATAGTGAGCAATTATGGTTTATGAATAATCCACTTCACAGCTCCGCATTAAAGGAATCATTCGCAGAAACCACTAAATTATTATTGTTTGAAGAGGTCTGTTAGAGCCCGATATGTAACAACCACCCAAAATGTAACAACGTCATGAATTGTTATTAAAATGTAACAAGCTGTTACATTTTTGGGCAAAGTTTTTACTTTTTGGGCTCAGCATCTTGTTACATTGTTACATATTGACCAGTTGTTACATTTTTTAATTGCGTTTCAGGCTCAGCACTTTTGTTACATTATTGACCAGTTAGTTTTATTCCTTTTTTTTTTATAACAATTTGGGTCATTGTTACATATCGGGCTCCCACAAGGTCGTTTTTCATAAAAGAAAGATCAGCTGAAGGTCTGCACAGAAAATGATGAAGACTAGAAACAGTTTATCCGACTAACAGAAGAAGTTTCTGTCGTCACGTGACTTTAACGCCTGTTTCCTGTGCAGGTCAATGTTCGCGTCACCACCATGGACGCAGAGCTGGAGTTTTCCTTCCACCCCAACACCACAGGGAGGCAGCTCTTTGACCAGGTCTGTACCACACAGTTCACAAAGTACACAGGTTTTTAAAATGTGTAGAAAAATAAAATGTATTCTCAGTGTAGAAATACTCCAAGTCCTTTACTTTGAAGTATTTCTAAAGCAATCAAACAGCTTGTTGGACTGAAATCTTTTCAAAAAGTCTCCTCAGAGTCTCATCCGGTCCCCAAGAGCTTCACTATCAGTCCTGAAAGGTGACATCACCTCCCAGCTCTCGGAGTTTATTGTAATGTGTATGAACCTTTGCACCTGACAGGAGGGTATCGCTGTGATAAAGGGGTCCTGATGGTTTCCAGTGTGTTCACCAGCTGTTAGTCAGTGATGAAGGTTCAGTCCTGCTTTCCTCACTGAGAACATCAGAAGTGTGATGATGAGGAGGATTTATTTACCTCTGTCTTTCAGGTTGCTCGGACCATCGGCCTGAGGGAGACCTGGTACTTCGGTCTGCAGTTCATCGACGCCAAAGGCTTCCTCACGTGGCTGAGCGGGGACAAGAAGGTGAATTTGTGGGTTTAATGTGCATTTGTTACAGTTTTCACAGGTTCTTCTAAAAAAGTCGATCAGACATCTGCTGCTGGTTCTCACTGAGACTATATAAAAGTTAAACTTTTAATTTATGAAAGTAATGAAACTAACTAGTATCAAAATCTGGACTTGTTTTTCTCTTTGCATTATAACTTTTTACTCCTTTGTTATTTGTTATTTAGTCATGTTTCTTATTTTATATGAGGGTTTTTTCTGCCTTAAGTGAAGCATAAGTTAATTGTACCAATTTCAAAGTTACCGTATTTTCCAGACTATTGAGTGCACCTGTCTATAAGCCGCTATTGAATTTATCCGAACAGTTTAATGTGGTCCACTCTGACCAGGTCTGATGTGACAACGCTAAATGTATCGGCGGCACGGAGCTGGCTAGCTTGTTAAAAGCCAACGAGCTTCGTGCCGCCGATACATGAGAAACACTGGTGTTTAAGTTCAAAGCATCGGAAAAAAGTAGCGGCTTATAGTCCGGAAAATACGGTATATATAAACTTTGATTGATTGATTGATTGACTTTACTCTCCACTGTTAACCAGTGATGTCTGATAGTGTATTATCCCCATTCAGATCGGTGTAATGGTACTCAACTGGTGAGGAATAAAATATTTTTGTGATCTTTCGTAAATAAATTCATCATCTGTAAAGAAGAGCAATTCACAAATCCTGCAACTGCAAAAACAAAAAATCTTACCAAGTTTATTAGTCTTATTTTCAGTCAAAATGTCTCATCCCACTTGATTTAAGATAATTTACCTGACAAGTAACATTTCATCAAGATGGAGGGACTTGTTTTAAGACGATGCATCTCTTACCAAACAAATATTCACTTGTTCTATTAGCAGATTTTTTCACTTATTTCAAGGTAAAAAGTACTTGAAATGTTACTTGTAAGGTAAATAATCTTAAATCAAGTGGGATGAGACATTTTGACTAAAAATAAGACTAATAAACTTGGTAAGATTTTTCGTTTTTGCAGTATTGTAACCAATTTGATGAGCTTTCCAGTCATGTTGACAGTTTTATTTTTTTAACAATGTTGCATTGTGGTATTCCCAGGTTGCCATATATCTCACTTATTTTCAGCAACCTGTATCTTCACACAAAACACACATTTCAAAATGGTAACAGGCAGAAGGACAAAAGATCTTCAGAATAAGACTACAGATGATTTTTGTCAAGCATTTAAGTTGAGTTTAGGTCAGGATATTTGCTAAAAAAACCCAAAACAAAACAACAGACAATTTCAGTTTGCTACAATTGTATCCCATCTCCCCTGAAAAATAGTATAAATGAATGTAACAATTTTTTTACACTCGGTCACGCCCGCTAACATCTAACAGACCAAACATGATCGAACACTCTCCCATGGCCACCAAAATAATGAAAACAAAACATTTACACAACAAAATCTGGATTTTCTGTCTCCCAATGACAACAGGTAGAAAACTGTGTTGATTATGTTGACATCCAATGTTATCCACGAGTATTTACATTGGTTCTTCTCTTTTTGTCAGCCACATGAATTGGATTTTTTTTTTTCCTCCCTTTTTCCCCTGTCAGGTACTAAAGTTTTCCTTTGAGGTGTTTTGAAGACAATTTTCTATCTTGTAACTAAATGTCAAGTCTCCATGATGGGAGAGATGGGAATCAGGAGGGGTAATCTCAAAGGTGGCAGCACGGGTGTGTTTGAGCTGATAGCTGCCGTGTCTAACCAGACAGACTGTGCTCAGCCTCATAAAAAAAGGCTCTGGAGAACACCACTCTCAAATAATCACCTGGCATTAGAGAGGGAGCTGCTTTTGAAAATGTATTTACACCCCGAATTGCATTTTACCCCAGAGTTTCCTATCACGGAGCATTGTGTGAGAACCATTACCGGATTCAATAGAAACACAGCTTGGGCTTGTCGTCTGGGAACCAGGTGAATGGTTTTGCCGGCTAAGGGGGGTCTTGATGGCAAAATCTTTCATCTTAGGCTTAATAGATAATTAAGACCCCCGACTTTCCCCTTTCACTGCTACTCCAACCAATCCCGATCATGTCAGGCGTGGGATCACTAATCACCAGGTGAAGCAGGGAAATGTGTGGTGTTCGTGAACCACGTGGCATTTATCCTGCCACTCTCAGCAACTGTATCCGTCACATTTGTCAGTGTAAAGTGTGGTCGGCACGGACTGACATTTATGCATATGTGTGTGTTCGAGGGTGCTTGATCATGCTTTGATGTATGGGCCCGTCCACGGCGCTGTTGACTACAGCCAATTAGAGTACAGTTATTTCTGATCAGAGGCAGCTTCAAAGAGTTCTCGTGTGGACTGTTAAAGGTCAGCCGAGCATGCTAACTACCTGGTTAACTGTTCCTATTCTCTCAACGCATCAAGGTTACCTCTCCACACACACAATGGAAAAGTAGCATACATGTTTCAAGTCATGTACACTCGCCTTTATGATGAGAATCACTTTGTATTATCTGACTGACATGAAGCTCATTTATAGGAACTGATCATTTTCATTCTAACCACATCCGCTGTAAACATATACACCTCCACCTTTTGTACCAATATGAAACAAATGATTGAGTATATGTGTGGCTATGAGAGTGGGCCGGATGTAGCTGACGATGAAGATGTATGAAGTGCCAGAGAACTCTGAATATCCTCCAGGGCACAAGATAACTCATGAGAAACAATCAAGTGATGAGGTTGGGAGCCCTGCTGAGCGCTCAGCCTGTAACCTTTCAGTCAAACATAATGAATGGTTGAATGTTGGTCTCCATCCGAACGCACGCAGCTTTTTTATGCACGGCTACGAAATTATTTGCAGCACTTGAATTCCAACCAGAGAAAACTTTGTGAGGAATAGATGTCTTTAAATTAATCACAGCCACTTTGTATGACCAACACAGCCACCTCCCTGCAAACTACATACCGTAAATTCTGGACTATAAGCTGCTACTTTTTTTCCCGACGCTTTTCCGACACCGGTGTGGCTAATATATGGATTTTGGATATGGATCAGACCCATGAAATTACCAAACAGGTCACAGTGGACCACATGTTCGAATGAAACAGCACTCATTTTGAGCTTCATGTGCACACCCTCATCATGGAAAACACATGACGAAATGCACCTAATGCAGCTTTCAAGTTAAAGGCGACTGATCTGGCTGTTGAAGAAGGAAATAGAGCTGCTGCATGTAAGCTTGGCATCCACGTGGCGAGACGTTGAAGACGGCGGTGCGAAGAACTGATTGAATTCGCACAAGTTGTTTTAGTGTAGGAGGAAGAGGAAGATAGCGATCAATGGCTTTTCTGGTAGGCTACTCTGTAACCAGCCATGTTACAAGCACTGTTTGGAAAAAAGCATATATTTAAGTAAAAGTTACAAATTATCTTTCGGTGTAACATCTTTCTGTGTAAATATCCCATGTTACAACACCTGCAGCTTATAGACAGGTGCAGCATATATATGTACAAAACTTGTTTCTTAGTGGGTGTGGCTTACATTCAGGTGCACTCAATAGTCTGGAAAGGTCTCTAAGCACTGTCTTCCACTCATAAAATATATTGTACTGGGTCTCAAAAGTGAAACCACTGTGGAAGTGCCCCTAGATGCTGGTGCCAATTGACTTCAACTCAAAAATCTTCACTTTCAATCAGTCAATACATATTTTCCACAAGTCACTCTGATGTCATGAGCTAAAGTCATCTTTTCCTCAGTGATGTGGTGATCTATACCAAAATCATTTCATCATTACGTGGATATTAGGCTTCAAAAAGTAGAAGATTTAGATGTTTGTTTGTTTGATTGATAGGTCTCCATGGAGAGAGGACCTGAATTGGAGTCTCATCCACATTGGGTAGCATCATTGGGGTTAGACCCGCCTCCTCTCTCCTCCCTTCATATCCAAATATGGTCATTTCTGGCTCCAACAAACCAACATGGCAATGTTCAAACTCCAAACACAAACGGGCGACATCATGTTACCATCGTCCATACAATCTATGCATACACACCAATAGTGTGTATGCATAGTACACACTATGTGTGTACTAGTCTCTCGGTGGGGTGTGTGTAAAGTAGTATCTTAGCTATTAGCATTAGCAGTTAGCACTAACAGTTAGCATTAGCATTGTATAATTTGTCTGGGGTGAGCTTTTTTTTTTTTTCTGTGGTGAGTTAAGTATTAAAAGCATTTTAGCGCTTAGCATTAGCATGTAGTAGTAGCAAGTGTTGTGAGTTGGTTTGTGTAGTCTCAGTGTTTGACTAGTGTAGGAGCAGTGTGAACTAGCACTAGGGGGGGTGACTCTGGGACGCCAGAGTTCACCGCCGAGCCTCCTGGAGGTGTCGTGGAACTAAGTAGGCGAAACACCGTTGAAGGGAGGTTTCCACCTGATGACCCCCAGAGACGTGTTAGGAATCACTGCTCACTGGTATGTATTGTGATGGGTTAGGGCTCCTAGGGCCTTCATTGAATTAAATCCTTGTTGTGAGCACAAGTCTCTTGTGTTTAGTTCAAACATG
>OOFC01021328.1:3872-15796 GCA_900323345.1 Pseudochromis fuscus
CCACACACTTGAATACAAGGTAATGTGTAGATGAAGTTGCTTGATCTTACGGATGTTATCATCCTTTCTTAGTTCAACCCCCGAAAAATGTCTTCAAAATGTAAATAGCTGCACAATTCCTGCATTTTCCAGCATTAATAAGAGATAATAGCTGTTACTGGCACTGCTGAAGTGTTGTTCACAGTTAGAGCTGTTATACCTCTGAAGTAACTGAACTCTGCAGGATGTGCTGATGCTGTTAAATGAACTTTTATAATTAAATGACAAGTAGCAGTGTTGCTTTTGCTACATTTAATGAGCTGAAACATAATCATCATTCATACAGCATCATAAAAAAACATCCATACATGCTGCTGCTTTTGTGTGGGATCCATTTGCAGATAATTATACATGAAACAGCCTAGAATAAGCGATATTGTCAGGAGCTGCCCCACATTTTTGTACTCAAGCCCAACATTAAATCCTAATGTTACATGACCATACAAGACAAATGATTGGAAAGAATTAATAAAGCAGGATACACTTCTGAATGACATCTAAAGGGTTTGTTAATGTGATGCCATGGATACCTTTGAAATAACAAGTTAAATGTCTCCGCCTGTTGCTTTCTGCCTCCCGACCCTTTCAGTCAGCTACATGTCAGCTGCATTCAGCTTACTGTCTGCTTCAGTTTAAAGGCTGCTGTTTCTTTCAGCCCAGCATGTCCTGTTCATTCAGTGCAGTTTGATCTGAAAAGCTTTGCTCTTTGACATCCAGCTCTCTGGCCCTGGTTGGTTCTGGGCATGTTTCCAGATTCCCAAAGTGTCCTTTAAGCAGTCTTTCACAGTGGAGTCCCTATGCACCAGCTGTGTCTGGACAGCTAGTTTCCTAGGTGAATGTCAGAAAATGTATGGTTTGGAGTCTTTAGCAGTGGTACAACAGCAAGGGGACAGGTTTACGAGACAGGAAGACATCAAGAATGTTGAAAGTTTTTCTAAAATTAAAAAATAAATGACAAAAATGAAACTGAACAGTTAGAATAAGAACATTAACAAAAGTAATTAGTGAGTAAACACCATATTTATCTAGCTGGAACCTCAGGTGGAGGAGTTTAAGTATCTCAGGATCTTGTTCACAAGTGAGGGTAGATGGAGCGGGAGATCGACAGGCGGATTGGGGCGGCATCTGCAGGGATGTGGTCGCTAAACCAGTCTGTTGTTGTGAAGAGGGAGCTGAGCCTGAAGGCGAAGCTCTCGATTTACCCTCCGATCTATGTTCCAACCCTCACCTAAGATCATGAGCTTTGGGTAATGACCGAAAGAACAAGATCGCGGATACAAGCAGCTGAAATGGGTTTCCTCCGCAGGGTGGCCGGGCTCAGCCTTAGAGATAGGGTGAGGAGCTCTGTCATCCGGGAGGGACTCGGAGTAGAGGAGCCAGCTGAGGTGGTTCGGGCATCTGCTAAGGATGCCCCCGGACGCCTCCCTTGGGAGGTGTTTCGGCCATGTCCTACTGGAAGGCGACCTCAGGGCTGACCCAGGACACGCTGGAGGGATTATATCTCTCGGCTGGCCTGGGAAAGCCCCGGAGGAGCTGGTGGAAGTGGCTGGGGAGAGGGCTGTCTGGGCCTCTTTGCTGAGGCTGCTGCCCCCGCGACCCGAACCCTCTGGATAAGCGGGAGAAGACGACGACGACGACACCATATTTATGTCAGCTGATGTTTTAATAAAGAAAAATCCAAGTTTTTCTCCCATGTTAGACTCATAAGGTCAAAGTCGTTCCATTTACCTTTATCCAGAATTTGTGTAAATGCTAAACATATTTAAACCCCTGAGGTAAATCTTAACAAAAAGGGCTATTATGAGACAGATTCAGTGTGTGGGCCTCATAACACACTACCAGTCATGTATCAACTGTACACATCCTTGTAAATCACTTTATTCCATTGACACATAAAGGTTGGCGGAAGCAGCCTGTTGGGAGCTTATGCTACATTATTTACGCTCCTATAAATGCCGGTACGCCAAGCCGTCCTTGAAGGTGTTCTGATGGCTAAGCGAATGTAATCCCCCGTCTCCCTGTTAAGCCAGTTGGTTCCAGGAGGATCCTTTCAGTCTTTATAATAAAATGTTCAACTCGGGGGTCATGTTTTTATATGATACAGTGAATTATCGGTGGAGTGCTGAAAGTTAGATCCTCTACCTCAATCTGTCACACTGAACTGCTGTGAAGTATTTCTTCCAATCACCTGCCTGCTACTGGGTTTGCTCACTTCATAACTTTTAGTGAAAGTCAGGCTGAGGATATTGAAAAGGTTGAATAGGTCATTGGCTCTTTAAGCGCAGTGCTGATTTTGTTCTGTTTTTGCAGACCAGGCCTAAAACAATTTATCTTTAAGCATTGAATTTATAAAGAAAAGTTATTTTAAGGTTGTATGTGTAACAGAATATTAAAAGTACATTAATACCTACAAAGCAGTTAAAGAGCACAAACCTCCACCAAGGCAGCTGTACTGATGCTATAGACCAGGGGTCCCCAACCTTTTTTACACCACGGGCCGGTTTAATGTAAGCATTGTTTTTGCAGACCGGCCTTCAAGATGCGACAGGTAAATACAGAAAAAATAAAATAACACGACCGGCATAAAAATGAAACCTCTAACATCAAACGTATCACTGGCGATACAGAGTGACTAGCATAAACCAACTTACTGTAATTCCTCGGCCATTTGCGCTAGCGACATGATTCCAGCTGATTCTGAAAGCTGACAAGTGGAGTGTTTTGTATATATTACATACATTACGGTAGTAATGCAGGGGAATGGAGTCTTGCCGTGACATGCAGCGTTCCGTACATATTACCTACATTACGGTAGTGTATGGAAGCTCTGCTTGTCGGCTTTCAGAATCAGCTGGAATCACATCGCTAGCACAAATGGCCAAGGAAGTACACTGATTTGATTGACACATGTCACTTTCTGTCAGCAGCCAAATGTTTGGGTTAAGTGGCCTTCTCCACTTTGCAAAGAAGCTCTTTGTTGAGTTGGTGCTCTGAATTAATAAATGTACATTTATTTTGTTTTTTGTACATGACGGGCAGACTTAATGTTTTGATATCTTGTGTTACGTTTGTTTATTGAATTGACTTGGTTGATTGAGGACTGATTGCCAGCTGTGAGATCCATTGTGGGCGTGTTTAATAAAAGCCGCACTGGTAGCTGATTCAGTTTTTGTGTGTGTGTGTATGGACAAACAGCAGAAACTTTTCCGGTGTGATCTTTCTCCTGTTCGGTGATTTATTTTCCTGGATTCACTTTGCTGTGCCGCTGTGCACCCCTACTCTGCCAACACTCGTCATAGTCGTTTGTGTTTTTACTCATTTTCGCTAGTTTGGGGGCTTATTTTATGGGTAAGGTATCTGATACATCATATCATGTGACCAAGACAAGCGTAATGATATGTCAAGAGGCACAGGTGAAAAGTAAAGTCAGAGAGAATTTGGTCATTTTTCAAAATAAAACTTCTTTCACACTTGTCAATACGAGAGTAATGATATAAATTATGTATTCTTTCTGTGCGGTCTGGCAACAAATGCCTCATGGATCGGTACTGGTCCACAGCCCAGTGGTTGGGGACCACTGCTATAGACTGAACACTGATGCCCTCTTGTGGTGAAATAGTAACAGTTAAACAACAAAAAAAAAAAAGGTCTGAATGTCTGAGTCGTGACAAAAAAAAAAAAAAGAGTTCGACGCTGAGCCCTCCATTGGCCCCATTGTGCTGTTGTAATGCTGTATTCTCCTCATATGGGAATAACTGTCAAAACAATCTGACACTTAAAAGCATTCGAACTTTTAAAGAGCTGCAAAGGAAAAGGGATTGATGTTTTCTGTAGACTACCAATGAGGATATTCCCATGTTGCTCGTGTATATTTAATGATTCATGCATGTGAATGATATTTTACTTGAAGCAAATGAATGCAGAGCAGTATGCATCCTCCTGTGGCGTGTTACAGTAGCCCGTTTGAGTTTAAGCTGCCAGATACACGAGTGTTCATTCCTAAACACCACACTCTCAAGGATTAGTTCATTTCTTACAAGCTGACATCCATATAGTGTTGATGTGAAACACTTGCATCCTGCGCTGCAAAACTTCCAAGTTCCTTTGAATTGAATTTATCTGAGATTGGATGATTATCTTCTCAAAGTACATTAGAAATGAGCTTCAGGTGGCAGAGACACAGCTGCATGTTTCACTTGGCAGCATTTAGTTGCCTCTTTCTCTCATAAAATATGACATTTTCTCCTGTGGTTTACCTCAGGAATGTGTTCTGCCTGTCTGTTGACTGCGACAGCTGTGAATGACTGCATTGTGTTGTCTGACAACCACCTCCTGTTCTAATAGTATATTTTACTATATTTATGCACCTGCGAGGAGAGTGCTGCTTCACTGAGTGTCTAATGAATGTAAAATTGCTTGATAAACCAATGGCTCCCCAACATTAGTACACCAAAATGAAGAAAACCAATAATTTGTCAGCATGAGAAACATTTGGATCTCCACTAAAAACGAGCTCATACTGCTAAAATGCCACATATTAAGGGATTTGCTGCATTTAATTTAGTCAACTTTTAGCACCCTGTGAGACTAATTGAGCATACAGGTATGAAACTTTCTAGCAATACCTAAAATTAATGCACTGAAATAAAATGCAGGAAGCTATAGTGAGGGAATTGTGAACTCCACCACTAACTATGAAAAGTATAGAGAGATTATTATGGGCTCTAGGTTCTTCATTATGAAAGGCCATCGCTGAAAAAGTGCTCGAGCCGAAATATTTTCAAAAAAAGTTTGATACTGTTAAAGATTGTAACTTCAAGGCCAGCATACCCTTTCCTGTGATTTATCTACCTGCTGGCTCCACATTGGCACTGTACTGTGACAGTTGACCATTTACCAAACAGACTTCTGCTCTTATCTCCACAGGCCTCTAAGTTTTCATCCACCAACTGTCCGGCAGAAATAAGCTGCACACTGTGCTGCAGACAGCATGATAGCAGCAGCATATTTCATCAGCTCTGTGGGCTTGTTAAAGCATCAAATAACAGCAACATGCATATCTACATTTATATACTTCAGCTCGGAGTTGCTGAGGGTCCAACTGGCTTTTACACTTGACACAATTACTGTTCTTTTATGTAATAAAAACATTCACATTTGAAGCAGCTGATTTAAAAAAAAAGTCTACACTGTGAAGAAAAGTTGTATTTTCACAGATTTTATTTAAAATGAAATGTTAACAGAAATGTGTGTGAATTGGCCTGTGTAATGCAAATAACCTGGAATTGTGGGTAACCTTAATTATCAAAAAAGAAAAGGAGGAAAGTTTTTACATTAAAACACAATTATACATTTAAAAATGTATTACAATTTTTTATTATTAGTTGTTTGATAAACCTGTTCAAATTAATTCTGTAAATACATTTTATACAATTACATGTGTGTATATGGTTTACCATTAAAAAGGCAAAAAATACAAACAATATCTTGTGAAACTAAAAAGCTCTAGAGAGCACATATGTCTGTTAATGTATAATTCAGCTGAACTGATGCTACAGCCTGAACACTGTTGCCCCCTTGTGATGAAATAGCAACAGTGCTGTTAAGGATCTGACAAACAAAGACAAACAAACTAATGCAAGCTAAAGCATCAGAGGTAATTAAAGCTATGAACTTCATTGTATTGTAATTTTGTGGAGATTTTTTTATTTGTTTTATTTTATTTTTTGCATTATTTTGTCTCCAGAAGTTGCATTAACAAAATGTATAATTTGTCTCAGAACATTTAAGTGAGAGCATCATTTTCTGAAATGTTTCCTCCACATGAACAATTAAGAATAAAATAAAATGGAGAGCATTTTGTTTTGAGAGTGAGAGAGACATATTGTATAGAGACAATGAGAAAGCCAAGTCAACATGGAGACAGAGCTATAGGAGAGGGTGGACTGGAGGGCTGTGTACTGCCTGTTAAAAGTGTGGAAACAGGAGAGAGGGAGCTTTGATTAAATTTGGGCATATGTTGTTTTTAGGGAAACTGTGGCGATGCATCTGTGTAGTACACTTTGTCCCTTTCATTCTCTCAGTCTCTCATTATATTCATGAGTGATCCCTGTTCCTCGTTTTGTGCTGGCTGCTGATGGTGTGGGTGGATGTTATAAAATATTCTATGAGAACATCAGCTCAACAGCCAAAACCAGCGAAGCCCAAAAAAGAAAATCATAGGCTGGCCAAAAACAGAAGTATCAAAACCCCAAACTGCTGCACTGCACTGATGTTTAGTTTGTTAATATGATACCAACAAATGACTCGCTTCAAAAGCTCTTGCAGAGAAAACAATGCAGTTCAGCATATGTTCGATGAGCAAGCACTGAGAGAGCACAAAACTCTACCATGTTATAATCCATGTCTGATCTTCCATCTGTCTCAGCATCATCATCCAGCTACTGTGTAGATCTTCAACAAAATTCATTGACATGTGACAAAGTTATGGATTTTTCCTGAAAACATGACACATTGTACTGGTTTCAATTTGAAACTACTGCTTCCTTCTTGGGCGGCACAGTGGTGCAGTGGTTAGCGCCTCACAGCAAGAAGGTTCGGGGTTCGAATCTCTGACCTTTCTGTGTGGACAATTGTTAGGTGAATTGATTACTCTAAATTGACCGTGACTGGTTGTTTGTCTCTGTGTTAGCCCTGTGATAGGCTGGCAACCTATCCAAGGTGTACCCCACCTCCTGCCCGCTGACAGCAGGGATAGGCTCCAGCAGATCCCTGTGTGGACAGTGTGGACAAAGCAGGTATAGATGATGACTGACTGACTACTTCCTTCTTGTTCTTTGTCTCCCGCTAATTGATGCAGTGATGTTGTTTTGTAGTCTTTCATCATTGTCTTTATTGTAATGTAGCGCCCTGAAATATGTTTTTATGTTATGATTATTGCTGATTTTATATTAGTGTGTCTAATTATAACATTTTGGTTTAAGTAAGCGTTTTAGTTAATTCGTCCTTTTTTTATTGTTTGTTAAAAAAATAAAGACTTACCTGGATGCCCTCTTATTATTACTAGAGTGAAATTTTGTGCTGACCACTTGTGCAGAGAACACTGTCGCTTTAAGAGAGTGAGTGTAAAAGAAGTGATGTACGGGTATACAAGAAGAAAGCGAAATATGCTTGTGTTGAACCGGCTTTTTCTTTATTAAATGTTGCAAAAAAATGAAGATGGACGTGTCTGAGGCATTTGTTTCAAGGGTGCAACAGTAACATCCATTACAATAGATAGGGATTTCATAGGATTGCTGGATTTTTTTTCCCCATCTCATTATCTCACATGCTCATCGTGTCCAAAATTTAATCAGTTATTCCTTGGGTAATACAACTATGATGCCTTATCTATCTATCCATCTATCTATCCATCCATCCATCCTCTGTTTTCTGACCAGATTTCCACTTTTTCTTGCACATAGCAGACAGACACACAATGGTCCCTCTCTACTTGGGGAAACTCAAACTCCTCCATTACTTGACTTAAAAAGCAATCTCCAAGTGGAATTGCTAACATTTAACTTTTAGCAACAGCAAATGAGACTAAAAAGAACAATAATAGAATTTTTCCTTTCACTCTCACTTGCTTTTGTTAACTGAACTATTTTGTTTTGTCAGCTGCATGAACTCATGTCCCCTCCTCCCTGTCTGTCATACTCGAAGGAGGTGTATTAATACCACTGTGATGCCGTGACTGGATTTCCATCTCCCGTTGTGTTTTGGAGTTACTTGCTATTTGTCATGGATGTTGAAAGACAGACAGGAAAAAGGGAGAAAAAAGGAAATGCAGAGTGAAACAATTCGTCTGATCTAATTTTACACCGATGACTGGAGGAAGCGCACTCTCTCTGTTTTGTTTCATCCTGTTTCCCTCACATGTTATGTTCTGTCGTGTAGATTTGTCCCCACCCTCCCGACATCTGCGGTGAAAATACCTTCGATGACTAAAACTCTGCATTGCATGTCAGCTGTAACTGCACGAACGCACACAGACAAACAGCACCACATGAACATTGTATAGAATAAATGATTCACTTTGAGTTCATCTCCTCCAAGAGCAACGCTGGATTCATTAGTAAGTACTCCATGGGGTTTTCCTCACACAACTTAAAAACTGAAATCTAATTAGAATCCAAGTCATTTGACATGAAAAAACTAAATATTTTGATATTCTTACAGTGGTCCCTCGTTTTACGTTCAAAAAACAACCTGCAATAGGTGAAATCTGCGAAGTAGTCAGCTTTATTTTTTACAGCTCTAACCCCTCTCCACACACTTAATGCCTGTCTGAGAAAAGTGAATAAACATTTTCTCACATTTCTCTCTGGTTTAAACACCGTCAAAGTTCAAATCTTGGTAGAGGTTGGTTGGTTGGTTTCTGGTTTTCCCCTAGTGTTTCTGTCTGTGTCCTCCCTTGTGGTCTTCTTGTTACTTCCTGTTTTATTTTCTAGTTCACTTCCCTTGTGTGTGTCACTTTAGGTTTTTACTTCCTGCCTGTGTCTTTCTCCGTCTCTCCCTGATTGTTGGCCCCACACTGATTATTCTCACCTGTATCTTGTCTCCTCTGTTATTTGGTCAGTGTGTTTCCCCTCTGTCTGGGTCAGGTCCTTTGTTCATCTCTCTGGTTCACTTTGTGTAGTTTCCCTGTCTCCCTCCCTGGATTCTCCCCTGTGCTTTTTGTGGACTCCGTTTTTGGTTTGTACTTTGTTTTCATTATTATTTTGTTACTTTAGGACTTTTGTGTTTTACTGTACATATATGCAGCACCCCGAGTTGTTTTTTATTATTAAATCTTTATTTTTGAGCACAACATTGTCTGTACTTTGGGTCCGTCCTCACATCCATCGTAACAGGATCATATGTTTCTTTGTCCAAATAGGGCAAAAGAGCCACCAATTTCCACAGGATATATCTCTTCTTTCACATGACTGTTTACAACACACAACCATGAAACCTCCTAACAACAACATAGACTCTAAGGCAGAAATTTCCTTTTCCTCTTGTGAGCTCACACAGCAGCGCCAACGCTTTGTAAAACCATTAAATATCTGTCTCTCTAAAAATATAACCGTCATTATTTTTCAAAGCTGGTTATTGCTCCCTCTCTGTCACTGCACTGTCACATCAAGTATAGCATCAGGACATGTAAAAGTAATAAATATTTAGCAGGTGCTTGGTGTTTCCACTCGTCAGGGAAAGAAGGGAGTCAGTGCAACCTTTACCCACGTCTTTATGAAACTAAATCAGTTTGTTACGTATGTTTTTTATATATATATTCAACTTGTAACGTGTAATAGTGCAACTTCTTACATTTTTTCATATATAGATCTTGTTCAATAGCCAGGATTTGTATGTGTCTACATTGCTTTTGTTTTTATTCTTGTCTGTGAAGAATCAAACTCTTCTTTCGTGTGTGTATGCGGACAAATACCTTAATATTAAAGAGGTGCTCTCAGAATATTGATGTTTGCATCTGTGTTGATTTGTTTGCTTGATAGCAACAACTCACATAAGATAAGAGACATCATTGAATTTTTATTTGTTTGTTTGCGATCTTTGCAGAGGTCGGTGATCTCTGCTTTCTCATCGGGAAGCACAGTGGCAGCTGGGACTCAGGTGGTAGAGTGAGGTGTCTATGAATCATAAGACTCAATCCCAGCCTCCTCCTGCCTACAAGTTGATGTGTCCTTGGACAAGACACTGAACCTTAAGTTGCTCCTGATGGTGTCAAGTACCTTACATGGCATCTCTGTATTCATTGGTGTATGAATGGCCTCCCTGAGATAGACCTGAGCTAAGGTGCAAAAGTGTTATATGAACGTACATCATCTAAAGCTGTTTTTTTTCTATTTACAAAGTGTTTATTTATTCATTATTGTTGTGTGAATGCTGATTAAAGTTTCACATATTTTCCTCATATTTTGATAATGTCGTAAGGCTATGACTATACAATATATAGTGTATTGATGTAATTTTGATTCCGATTTGGCGCTATATGAATTGAACCTGCATACTGTCAGCTACAGTAACTATTCAAAAAACTAAATGTTCAGCTATATAAAGAGTTTTCTGCTTACATTCAGTGTGTTTCTATGTTTTCAACCGGAAGTGAATGGATGGATAGTTTGAATTTACTTCAACTGAACTTCAGCTCTTTCTCCATCCTTTGAAGTTTGGACAAAAGAAAAGAAATGGAACCAATATTCCTGAAATATCACAAAAACAGACATTTTAAAATATTCAGCAATGATTTGCCAGCGATGTTTTGCAAATGACTTCCACTTTCAGCATTCACACAGCACTTTCAGCATGATAATCTTAAGTCCTAACTTGCATACTTCTATGTTGATTATCTTTGGGAAGATCTTCTCGATCTCTATTGTTGTGGCGGGGCTTTTTATAGTCAGACCTTTGGGCCCTGGCACAGCTTTGTGCCAGTGAAGCAGAATTTTCTTGATGAGCAGTGATACTTTCAAAATGCTGAACAGCTTGGGCCGTTTTTTGGTGGGTGGCTGATTTGACCTGTGCAAATCTGTTGAATGTTAAGTACTGCGTTGGTAGCACAGAGGTGGCACGAGGGCACAACCTTTTACCTACCACCGCAAGTTCAAGACAGTCATGCCTCCGGCTCAACTGTGAGTTTAACTAACACAATTGGCTGTGTTCACGGGTGGGAAGTTATTAGTTAGAATTATGCTCCAATCACAACGGACACAGGAAGCATATGGCAGTCCACAACCTCCCCAGGTCTCTGACAGTTGGCAGTGACAGAGACTATGCTTGAATGGAGCTGGACATTTACAATTTGGAAGTAGAAAGAGGAAAGTAATGCAAATATTGTAGGCATGACAAAGAATCAGCTTAGCCGCTGATTGAGGGACTGAGAGAGATTTGTTCCTTTAATGCAGGGGTACTCAATCCTGGTCCTCGAGGGCCGCTATCCTGCATGTTTTAGATGTTTCCCTCTTTCAACACACCTGATTCAAATGATCAGCTCATCATCAAGCTCTGTAGTAGCCTGATAACGATTTTGATCATTGATTCAGGTGTGTTGGAAGAGGGAAACATCTAAAACATGCAGGATAGCGGCCCTCAAGCACCAGGATTGCCCACCCCTGCTTTAATGATTAGAGGTGACATGACTGCTTTATTCAAACCAAAGTAGAGGTAGAATGTTTGTTTGTTAAGAAGAAGAAATAAGATTTTAGCTAAGGAACAAATGATGGATCCTGTCCTAAAAAATCCCAAATAAGCCAAATCTGTTAACTTTAGTGCAATTTATTGATTGCACTAATGTTGTTGCACTTTATGGTGATGTCATCCTGACAAAATAATCATGTTGGTTCATACTATGACAATAAAGAATTGAATTAAATTAAAAAACGACTTAGCCAAATGTTTATCAAGACAGTGTTTTTTCCCTACAAGAGGGCAACAGTGTTCAGCTGGACTATGTCTTGGCAGAGGTGTGTGCTCTCTGAGTGCTCTCTAGATGAGTTGATTATTGTTCAGTCAGTAAAGTTAAAAGAATTATGAATCAAGAAATAGCAACATATCATCTGCAAAAAGGTAAACCTTTCTGATAATGTTTGATAAAGTAAGAAAGGTCATTTGTGTAACATGTTTTAAGAACAGAAAAAAATTGGTACTTTTACCAAAGTGTTAATGAAACATTTTAAAGTCAGCAACTACTTCTCGGAAGCCAAATTAAGTTTTTTTTTGTGTGTGTACACATGTGTAAATTCATCATCTAAACAGAGCAATATAGTGGGCTTCTTGGTAAAAGATGTGATGAAAAAAGAATAAATTGCATTATAGGTTATGGTACAAAATAGTGGACATAT
>OOFC01021329.1:0-10054 GCA_900323345.1 Pseudochromis fuscus
GGGGTGTGTGCTGTCTTTACAAAGAAACTTTTTCAAGAAAAGGAAACTGAGGCCCAGAGAAGTGTTACAGTTGTGGCTCTTCTTAATTTAAAGCCTCGATGCCACTGAATGGGTTCAGTTGGCCTATAAAACCACCCTCTTCAAACAGCAGACTCTTTAGGCTTGACAGAAGTTTTGTCAGGAAAAGTTCAACTAGACAATTACACACACATACACACAGCATGGGGACACTCGGTCCAAACTCCACCCTTAATCATTCTGAGGGACGTGCTGCAAATCTGTGCTCCTCAAAAGAGGGATCTAGGAGCCTCGGGGTGTCCTGCAGGACCCACAACATGATGAACAGCGTCATTTATCCTCATGATTCACTACACCTGTAATTCCCTGAGTTACACAACTGCAGGGACAGATTGTAAAGTACGGATCTGCAGGTCCTGATCTGCATCTGTTTGAGGGTCTGAGAATTGAAAATGTTTGAGAGCCCCCTGCTGTATAAACCAAGTCCAGTATCATTCACCCAAATTCTTAACAGCTGCACACTTGTCATGCAAAGCTACTGTAACGTATGCACCCTATACACAATCACTGTTCACACTTGCAGGCCCTGATGGTCAGCATTGCACCGGACACCTGCACGACTATCACTTGCATCTCATCTTACTTGCAGCAGCAGCAGCAGCGTGCATGCAAACAGCAGCTTTTCTCAGCATCCGAGCAGCTGAACAGCAATGAATTGATCTATTGTCAAAATGATGCTGGTGGCAGATCTCAAAGCAGCCTACACACACACAGAGCTCCTGACACACACAGTGACCCTCTGTCACTACTGTACTGTTTGTGTATTGTATCTAATAGATACCTCAGTTGTGGAAGCAGAGTTACTAGGATATCTGCTGGATTATGTTTCTGGACTGACTGTTACCATGAGTTCAATTCAAAAATGTGCTTATTAACAATCATGCATATCTTTCAAAGCATCCAAAATCGTAATGAGGGGGTTATAAATTCAACTAACAAATAAAGCACCGTGCTACACTTCATTTAAAAACTCAACTATTTTTCTTAAACCCTCACACAGCTCCCTACTGGAAACCATGTTTGCAAAGTTGATATTTTGGCTCATAAATGAATGCTTAATGCAATAATTTGTATGCCGAATTAATGAGCACATTTTTAAAATTCAAAACAGACTCCGTGCAATTTTATATCATACCTCTGTAATAACAGACACCGCTTTCTTATAAAGGTCGACTGTTTTACAATGGAGTTTGGCCGGAGTTCATCACAAGCGGAGGAAAACACCTGTAAATCCAGATGTTTTGACAGTAAACACCTTCACTGTCTGTGCTGTGGTAAAGCTAGAAGCTAAATAATGTTCAGCTTGTGTTACTTCGTAATTAAGAAACGAGTTTTAAGTCAGCTCATGATTATACAAGGGGACAATGACAGATTTAGGGACACATAAGCCAAGCACTGCGGCTTCCTGCACCACAAACCACGGCCACGTTCACGTGAGAGCACAGGAGGTTGAACTTCACTTAAAATCTGACAACTTCTACTTGACCCTTGGTTTTCCACGAACACACACACTCCTGTGGAGATTTCACGATTCCCACGAAACCATTGTGTAATTCGGCGTGAATATATCCCACTTACAGCTCATTCATTTCACTTATATCACAACTTTTAGCCACAGTTTTTCTCTGGCTGTGGTTAAGCTAGTACCAGATGTGCACGTTTAGCCAGAGAGCCAGGCGGCGTGAAGTTGACAGATACGTCCACGGAGTGCGGCTTTGCTCTCCACGCAGGGAAAAGTGCACGGCGTGTGGGAAGGGGGACACCAGTGGACAAAGTTCAGAGTGGCAACAAGTGAGAGACTCACCAGAGTTTGTTCATACTGCAGCGCCCGCTGGTCTGAGCCGTCCCCTGCCATGGCTCTGCTTCGTCTGTACCCGGCGACCGGAGGAAAGGTTTTCGGCTTGGAAACGACAGGAAACCGACAGCGATGTCTGTCTGTGTGCTAACTGATTAAAGCATTGGAGTGGCTCTGGTTTCTGTATAGGAGTTCACAGGGAGAACTCCTACTAAAGAGTGCGTCCCGGTTACAGTAAGTTCCTTCATTTTATAGCCTCTAGTCCCCAGCAGACATACACAGCGAGGCGGGACTTCTGCGGTTTGAAGTGGAGTCGACCCTCCCATCGGGAACCCGTGTCAATCAAACCAGAAGGAAACTGCCTCCCTGGGTCCTTTAAACCTCCCTCTAAAGATTTTTGACAACTTTCTTGACATAAAAAGAAGAAAAATAAATCCAATCGAAATAATCTCATTCACTTCCTGTCAGTTTCCTCGTTGGTAAATTTGTACTGAGAGTGCACGTGCTTCCATCCTCCAGTGTACACTCCTGGGCCCAGTTGTTCATAAACTTCCACACTTCCGGTAATCTATTTTACTTTTGAGTAAGTTTTCCAAAGAAGCAGTGGATTGGATCGCCCTGCAGTGCTTTAAATGTAAATAAATATCACAATGCAGGTTAATAGCTCTGTAAATAACACAGACTGTAAATAGAATGGATGAAGCTAATGTGACATCACCTGTTGGTTTTTGGACTGGCATTAAACCCAGGAGTTTGGTATTTGAACATAATCATATTGGTTTTTTGGAGCCAGAAGTGACCATATTTGGATATCAAGGTGGGAGTGAGAAGGCTGGTCTGACCCTTGACCCCGAGAGCCCAATGAGTATGAGACTGCAGTTCTGGTGGATCAAACTAACCCTTAACCTGTAATATTCTAGAGGGTTTTGGAGCTAGCATCCAGTGGTCATTAATGGCATTGCATTTTTTTACACTTCAGCAATGGCGTCACTTTTTTTTTTCTTTTTTTGGGGGGGGGGTTATAATCAATGGAAAATATAACAATTGCCAACTTACAGCTATGCAATACAGATTTTCCAGTTTTGCTTTTTTGACCTCAGATAAACCAGACAGGAATAACAACAACAAGCAAAAGCAAAAAAAAAAAAAAAAGAGAGACAAAAACACACTAAAAAAATACACATAAATTAAACCCATCAACATTCACCCATCCCACCCTGGCTCACATGGAGATCACACAAACAGTGTTTAACAAAACACCACTTATTCTGGCAGGACCTGCAAGTCCTTAAGGTATAAAATAAAAGGTTTCCGTTTGCAATAGAACTTATCAGTACACCCTCTCGTCGTATATTTGCGACCCGGTTACTTCATCTATTTCTACATATGGCAAAGAGCACCAGGTAAAACACTCAGCATGGAGTTACTTCAAGTGTTTTCATTTAAAGACACAGAGAGTAACATTATAAGCTGCAACTCCTCCTTCATTTTCAGTGTCTTGTAAGCAGTCCAACTTCTTAAGATTAAGATTAAGATATTCCTTTTAATAATCCCCAGAGGGGAAATTCAGTGTCACAGTAGTACAAGCAAAAAGGCAAAAAAGAAATAAAAATAAATAAATAAAAAATAGAAGAAAAATAGAAATAAAGCAACAGTATGAGGTGTAGTATGAGGTGTAGTATGAAGTGCAACAACAGACAGGGATGAGAGTGTAGTCAGCATGATGACAGTGAGTGACTTCCACTATTATTAAAGAGTCATCTCATCTGACCCTCAAAAAATAAATACACAAAAAATACATTATTCACAAATACATGGGGGTATGATGACCCTTGGAGCTTTCTTCATTTATATTAGTTATTAATGCATTGTATAGACAAATGTTATGGGAATACTCCATAAAATCAAATAATGTGACAGCCCTCAGTGACACAAAAGACAAGGGCTGCAGCAAACAGGTGGTGTGGCCCCTAGAGACCCCTGACCTCAGCGTCATGATGTCACTCAGGGAGTCCATCAGTAAACCCTCTATCACAGCAGACCTTGTGACATGTCATATGTTTCCTTCAAATCAGGTTGTTGATTGTCTTCACATATAGAATACATATGTAATTCCTAATGGCCTCATCTTTTCATCATGTTTTGCACTTCCTACGTCACATTACCTGTCCAGCAACTTACTTAATTTCCAGTGGCCTAAAGGTGCTGACAGAAATATTATAGGGCTACACACAAACTTATAGAACAACAAGGGGTGTTTAAGCCTGTGGTTTGGTGGACAGTCAACAGTGCAGACTGAAGTATCCTATAATTTTATCCTATAACTATTGGATGGACTGCCATGAATCTATATCCATCCATGGACCTTAAGGAATGAAACCGAGTATACTGGTGATCTACTAGAAGTACTGCGACAGAGGTCACGAGGCATCACTACTAAAGCACTCTCTGTTGGTGGCCACACAAAGTGCCCCTATAAACATGGTATAAACATGGTTTGCATCTGTTCTTGGCAGTCTATCCACAGTTAAAGAGGTATTTTAAACTGACCTGAAGCTGACATGGTTCATACTGTAAACACAATGCCTGCTGAATGTCAGTATGTTGTCATTGTGGGCATGTTACCATGCTAGCATGCTAAGCTCATACCTAAATGTTAGCTTACTGATATTAGCTTTTAGCATAAAGCAGCCTCACATAACTGCTAGTGTTGCTGTGTCTTATACCAAGTAAGACATTATGTCTCATTTCAGTTGTCATTATGCATTATGATAAACCCACGTATGAGAAGGATGAGATTTGAAAGAGAAATATTGATCCGAGGAGCATCCACAGAGGATCGGATCAGCAGAAAACTCACTTTCACTCTATACGGCTTGAACCTTTCACACTTCAAGATCTTCAGACGTTAACAGTTCTCAAGATATTAAGTGCTGGCTGGTTGAGCAAAGGATATCTCTTCCTGAGGTCATACACGTGTTCGATTTAATTTGTCTTCAGAAACCCGATACTGAGAAACTGAAGTGTTTGATGTTCTTTTGCAGTGATGTGAAACAAATACAGAGAAACCTATTCATAGCTGTCAGCGGGGAGTTTAACCTGAGATGGAACTCTTCAAAAACACACACTTGAGCCCACATTCAAACAAAATGTGTGTGTGTGTGTGTGTGTGTGAAAGTGTTGTTGAACAGAGTAGGTTAATCATTAGAATAGCGCTGCTTTGTGTGAATCTTGTTTGAAAGTGACAGCCTTTGTAGTTTAGTCTGTGGAGTCTTGAGGCGCTGCTGTTTTCAAGGTTACGCAAGGGTTCGCGTTCTTGAAACTCATGACTCACAATGGGAAATGACTGGGGGTATGAGATAAGCATGATCAACAGCAACCATCCATTTTCCACCACTGATGCAAATCTGGATTGGGATTCGAAGCCACATCCTCCAGTTTTTATTGGAGTGTCCTGAGATGTTCTCAGGTTTTATGGAGCATTTACGATCACTGTGGATCAGCCTTGTTGTGTCTTTCTGTTTGAACAAGTCCTGAATATTTCCATGAAGAGGTGACCACGACATACCTGTAACAGGTGGATGAATCACCTGAAGTAGATGCTTTTATTGCAAAGCATCAGCGTTCGCATAATAATGCAATCCAAGACTGTCCTATACAAAGTCGCACAAGAACATCTGCCTCCTGTGAGTGCAGGTATAAATCTCATCATTACAACAGGGTTGTTATCATTAGCAAGGGTTCAACGTACCCCGATTGGTCATCCAAAGCATGCCAAACGTGGAATTGTACTTTTGCATCATAGCCCTGCAATAAAGAATCAGTAGATAATGGAGCAGTTGTGCCAAATTAATTTATTCGCAGGCTGCAGCTCACAGTTAAGGTGTTTACATTTCCTCCTTTGTAATACAGAACAACAATGGGCTATCAGCAAATTGCACCCTCATCAAAACTATGTTGGAGAAAATGTGGCATGTCTTTAGTTTTGATATATTTTTGGTGGGTGCGTGTAGGCCATGCCACAGCAGATACATGCTACTCATTATGGGTGTAAATAGTAACTGATATGAATCGTTAATCAGTTGAAATGTTAAAGATGTGAGCGCATCGATCCTGGTGCTTGTGGATTGATGTATATGAAGTATGAATAGAATCATGGCCTGATTTTAAAGTTACGTGAAGCTTGTATATACATTTTTGGAAAGGGTCCACTTCTGAGATTAAATTGGTTAAATCTTACATACTTTGAGAAGAGGAACTGGAAAACAAATGATAAAGCTGATGATTGTCTAATGTTTCCATGACAAATAATGACAAAAATTTATAAATTTATTATGCATATACATAAATCTTGCATTTGAAAGCATACTCATATCTGAAGTGTCTACGTGCTATCCAGGCAAGGATTAAACAAAAGAAGTCTCATGACTTATTGTAGCTAAATGTATTAGGAAAATACAAACTGAAACATCACTTCAATCATCACTGAGAACAACAGGTCAGGCCAAATCACTGGACCAGCAGAAGGCATAGCTTTTCTGTTTTTGTTGAACCACTGATGAGGATCTGTTGTACTTGTGTTACAAAAATAATGTGAGGCCAAACTCTTGTCCTGATCCCCTATTTTGTATCCAAAATAAAGATGATATGCCTTTTTCACAATAGCATTTCTGATATACAGTTCTACCACTTATACTGTGCTATTGTGATGCAAAAGTTACCTCACCACAAGTATAACAGAAGTTACCTGCGTTGATTACGTTTTGAGGCAACTCTGGTTCCTCAGGTAAAAAATATGAGTATCACACACTGACAATTATAAAAGCTACTACATATGACTTAGATCAATGCTTGTCGTGGCTTATGAAATGTAAGAAAGTGTATAATATGTCAAAGAGAGCATGTTCTGTCAAAACATTAGCATAGATGAATATGTTCTACAAAAATGTTCTGAGTCAGAACCTGGAGCTCAGACATGTACATATCCTTTCAATTAATAATCATTCTGTCATTTCCTCGTTTAGAATTTCAATATTTGACTTGCTACTGTATCTTGATAACTTGAGCCAACCATCCTTTTATTTTTTCTCTTTTTTAGTAACTACGTTTAACTACTTTTATTCTGGAAATATTTTGCTTATAGACCAGTGTTATTAATCGGTTTACTGACCCGTACTAAGAGTCTCATGTCGTCACAGGACTATGATATTGTGAGAGAAAAAACATGTCAGACAACACCAATGTACCTGCATATTTTCATATTTTTCCCATTACCTGCAAATGATGATTCATGATGGTAAATGGAGTACATTTATATAGCACTTTCATAACCTTAGCTAGGTCCCAAAGTGCTTTACAAGGCAACTCATTCACCCACACACACACTCACACCAATGGCTACTGAGCTGCCTGGGGTTCAGTGTCTTGCCCAAGGACACGTGGACAGGAGGAACTGGGGATTGATCCCAAACTCTCACAATTCATAGGCAACAGGGTGCTCTACCACCTGAGCCACATTATGTCAAAAATTTTATTTTTTTTTTAGAGGAAATAAACACAACAACATGTTATTCTGATTTTTTTTTTCCACGACAGAAAATAAGAAAAAATTCTTGGGTGATTAATGACGTATATATCTACATAAAAAAAAAAATCAAAGAATAAACAATACAAGAAGCAACTGATGCCACTTTTCTTGAATTTTCTTCAAGTCTTTTGTAATGAAATTAAAGAAAATGAAGGACAACTTCAAGCTGTTGTGAAGAAGAGCAACAGATTGCATCGTATCGAGTCACATTGAAAGAACTTATTGAATCATCCAATGTTAAAACCATATTGTTTCTGAATTATATCGAAGCCCCTGATACACATTGGCTCGTCTTCAGGAGAGAGATGCACACCTCTGCTGCTCTACCACTATAAATCAGAACCTGCATCCTCCTCATTGGAGGCAGGAGTTTTCGGCACAACACACCATCTTCTGGTGTAGTAAGGAAAACAGCTTCAGTTTTCTAACAGCTTCTAAACCCACACTCAACTGTAAACTGATCCACTGTTTACAGGACTCAGGTGTCATATACTGTAGTATCATATAGTAACCTTATTCACCCCATTTCTCAAAGTGTGAGTTAATTTTTTTGTGTGTGTGCTAAATGGCATTTTTACTATCTCCTAATAAGGCTTGATTGGCACGACTTTGCTCTGTTAAGTGTTTCTAAAGCGAAATATCATCTTCAAGTTTCCCCTGACACAGTTTCCTTGCTGCATTATGGTCTGAGACTTGCAGATACAAAACACCAGCAATAAACCCACATGCAACTGAAGATTCAATTTAGTGAGACCTTAGCTCTATATTGCAAAATGTCGAAGGCAGATTTTGTCCCTGAATTCTTATAGTGTGGATACTGCGCCATAGGCAGGTATTCAAAAGTACATTGGTTACAGCAACCTTCATGGATGAGTTTTGGTAATTTTCAAATATGTTTGAAAAAGGTGTTTAACAAAGTCCATCCTAATGTGATTTTAATTTGTTCCCCATCACTTACACAGGAAGTACATTACAATTGGGTTTCAGTGATCATAGGGACACCTGACTGAGACTTAGAGCAGACAATCCATTGTGCGTCCTTGTTATGTCCTTCAAAGAGGACTTCAGTTTTATTTCAACCAGGGGATATTTCCTGTTAATGTGTCTATTATGGTTCTTCACACATTTCACATTTGTTGCAGAGATTTGAGAAAACATGAAATCCCACAAAGCAGTGTGTGAGTGGTGGTGTGACTAACATGAGCTCCCTGCAGCTTTCCAAAAATCATTTTTCACATAAATCTTTTCAAATGTTGGTATTCAAGCTGGAGGGGTACTTTGCTAACAAGGATCTCCATCAAATAGCAACTCCCCGGCTGACCTAATTACCAGCATATTCTTACACACACACCAGTTTGGTTACGTGTGTGAGGCTGACCCATGGAGCCACAATAACCATGTCAGTGGGAGGCTGAAATAAAGGTACTGACCTTCATCCTAAACACTTCAAGTCAAAACCACTGCACTGGTGTTTAGCTCCTTTAAATATTTACTATTAACTCATTTTTACAGGATATCTTTCTTAGAGTAGTTTTAGTATTTTCATGCTGCCTGTTGATTATACACTCTTTTATCAGCTCTAATTGTTTTTTATTGTATTTAGTTTTACGGTGTTACCTTGAATCTGTTTTATTTGGCAGATTAAGCTTTGTGCCCTTGCTGTTGTTTTTTATTATGTCTCGTTATGTTGTGTTTTGTATGGCGTACGTGATATTTTCTTTTACTTTCTGTGGTTCTGTAGAGCGCTTTCTAACTATGTTTTTAAAGGTGCTATAAAAATAGTTTGTTGTTGTTATTGTCACGAGTCAGATGGGAGGACGACACCATCGAGAGGTGAACAAGATAAAACAAACAGAGTTTAGACAATTGTGTCCAAATCTGAAAATGTGAAACAGAAGAGCTTTGCTCTGTACCCAAGTCAGACCAGGTTACATTGTCTAAGGTGGACCTACACACAACAGTCGATCAGGATCACTGTCTTTTATTACCTCCACCAAGGAGGTTATGTTTTTGCCGGGGTTTGTCTGTTGGTTTCCAAAATAACTCTAAAAGTTACAGACGGATTTTGATGAAATTTTCAGGGATTGTCCAGATGGGGATCAGGAACAAATGATTAGATTTTGGAAGTGATCCGGATCACCGTCTGGATCCAGGAATGTTTTGAAGGATTCTTTAACATTGGGAGATAGGACCATATGTGACATTTATGCATATGACTCCACCAAAAATGGTCAAGACACTTTGAAAAAAAATACAGGACAAGTTTCTAACATGGTCTACAATATATCAAAGATTGATCTGGATAAAGGAATAATTTCAGATAATATGATCCAGAATATGAAAAAATCCATCTTTGAAACTTGCATCATAAAAAAACAAATGAAGCTAGAAACATGCAACAGACATCTTTAAACAGCCACGACGCTGTGGAGCTAATATTGATATAAATAAACACAAGACTAATACTAGTAATATCTTTGGTGGAAGTCACAGTATGAAGGAAATGTTGTGTTGGAGGAGGTCTGTGATCTCCCAGTGATTTTCTAGTTTTATTTCATGTTTCTCTTCCTTTATTCTTTGACCTTCACTTTCAT
>OOFC01021330.1:15712-37638 GCA_900323345.1 Pseudochromis fuscus
AAAAAAAAATAAAAATAAAAATAAATAAACCTGTTTCCCAGCTCATTGTTAATTTTTTAATTGAACAATCTGTAAATTGTATTGGGAGTCGTTGGGATGAAATGTTGACATTTGGGAGCATTGCTGCAACACAGTCAAGGTGTGAACTCACAGGATCAGAAATAATTTCCCCCCAAAAAACAAAAAACTAAACAGTCAAGTTCATCAAGATGAATCACACGATCCCCAATGCTCCACATAGCACAGAATAGCCCACATGTCTGATATATTAGGTCCAGTCCATGCTGCAGCGTGTCAACAAACCCCTGCACTGCCCTGACCTCAGCCATATACTGATGTTATATCAAGTGATTCCAGGCAGAAAACACAACAAATTACAACTCCAGCATACCATGAAACTGTGAATGAAACACCTCCCTTTCCATTCGCTTCTCAGCTGGTGGCCCACTATACCGTCCTGACCCGGATCACCCAGCTGGGGATGATCATATCGCTCATCTGTCTGTCCATGTGCATCTTTACCTTCTGGTTCTTCAGCGAGATCCAGAGCACCAGAACCACCATCCACAAGAACCTGTGCTGCAGCCTCTTCATGGCCGAGTTCATCTTCCTGGTGGGGATCAACATGAACACACATAAGGTGAGGACACACTCTGACTGATACCTTGTGTCATCTTAATGATTTTAATTGTATCATTTCAAGAGCTGCTGTATAATAAACTTTTATTTTGCTCTCTCACTTAATATTTAAAATGTATTGAATCCATTTAAACATAAAAATGTGTAGAGAAAGCATTTATAATACATCGATACAAACTATGTTAATTCACTTTTACACATAATAAAATTGTCTCTCTGTCTCTTGGCAGCTTTTCTGCTCTGTGATTGCAGGGCTGCTGCACTATTTCTTCCTCGCGGCCTTTGCCTGGATGTGCATCGAGGGCATCCATCTGTACTTAATAGTGGTTGGTGTCATCTACAACAAAGGCTTCCTGCACCGTAACTTTTATATGTTTGGCTATGGGAGCCCAGCAGTGGTGGTGGCCATCTCTGCAACACTCGGCTCCAAGTATTATGGCACCGATAAAGTGTGAGTTGAAAGATTTATTTATTTTTATAAGACAAAGACTGGTCCAATGACTCATTTGGCTTTTTTACAGAATGTAAGATACACAAATTATTATTATTATTGTTATTATAAAAAGGACCGAGATTAAATTTGTCCTCCGGGGACATTAAAGGAATTTTCTCGGACTGATTGACAGAAATTGAGTTATTAACTGAATTAAAGGAAATATTTGTGTTATTATGGAGAGTTTGAATAGAAAACCTTTTGTTTTTTAGTACATAACTCAATCACAAGTGAAAAATTATTTAGCTTTTCTGCAATGTTGTTATAATTAGTATGAGGCTAGAGCCATGAATATGTAAATAAAATGAAATCTTAAGCTACAGATTCACTTTTTTTTATTCAATAACACTTTGTATTGTAGGTGTTGGCTGAGCACTGAAAACCACTTCATCTGGAGTTTTATTGGACCCGCATGTCTGATCATCCTGGTGAGATCAGATGTTTTTGTAAATACTGGAAATGTTAATTCAAATAGTGATTGTTTCAGAGATAAATAATCATCTGATTGTTTTTGGTCGCTTTCCAACTAAAGGTTAATCTCTTGGCTTTTGGAGTAATCATCTACAAGGTGTACCGGCACACTGCTGTGAAAAAGCCTGAAATCAGCCACTATGAAAACATCAGGTAGGATTATCCTTCCTCCTGTTGAGTAGGTCAAAAACATATTAAAAGTCAAGTTGTAAGTTTCTTATTTGGGAGATGATCAGGGTGTTATGTGGTGTTTTTGAGGGAAGAAGTTAGTTGTTTTGTTGAGGATGGTGTGTGTGGTGTTTCGTGTAAGTCAGTGGTATCTCCTGCAGGTCGTGTGCCCGCGGTGCCTTGGCTTTGCTGTTTGTGCTCGGCGCCACCTGGACCTTTGGAGTGCTGCACATCCTGTATGAGACGACCCTCACGGCCTATTTGTTCACCATCACCAACGCCTTCCAGGGGATGTTCATCTTCATCTTCCTCTGCGTACTATCCAGAAAGGTAACACAATAAAGTTTATTTATTTATCTTATTTATATTACACACTGATTTTAAATTATATTATATTATATTAATCTAAATCCTGCTTTTTTGTCTCTGTATCATTCCAGATTCAGGAGGAGTACTACAGGCTTTTCAAAAATGTGCCATGTTGTTTTGAATGCCTGAGATGAATTAATGCAGCCAAAGCCTGACCATCTGCACTTGTACAATAATAGTCCACCATACAGCTCTGTGACTCATGCTTTCACTTCTGGGAAAAATGCTGTTTTTAGTACAGATGTCTAATAAATCAGAAAACACAGCACTTGTACTTTCCAAATGTTTTGTTTTTTTGTTTTTTTAGGAGACTGTGGAGTCATCTACATATAGTGTCTTTTATATTCCTGGACTCTGCACATGCAACACTTTTTATTTTTGCAATAGACAGTTTTCTAAAATTAATTACAGAACAAAAAAATATTTAGTATATTTTCAGTTAAATTGAATACCCTGGCAGTTATCAGCATTACACTCCAGATAACCCACACAGTCTCCGTCTTTGTTCCTTTGTTGTGTTTGAAATTGATTTGTAAATTATTAAAATGAATGCGGCAAACCAACACACGTCTCTGCTGCTCACTTCTTTTATTTGTAAAATCGATGCTGTTGTTTAATGCATTCTTCAACCTTGCTTTCTGAACAGCACACTGCTAAGTGTACAGTAAATTAAATATGAATTCTTGTGTTGCTTTTGGAGACAATTGGATGAATCAATGGCCCCATCTACTGGACATACTGAGGAAAACAATAAGCCACACACAGACTTTACTTTCTCTGCATGCACACGCTCAAATAAATAAGTTGTAAGTAAATGTATTTGTAATTTCTATGCAGTATACAGCGTTTCTCAGCAATCTGTTTCCTCAGCTACGGGACGCTGTAATGAGTGTAAGAAGCATCTGCTCAGGGTTGAGCAATAACCCACATTTATTAAATTACTCATTGCACTGAGCACACATTTCCACCCATTTGCAGTAGCTTTCCTGATATCGTGACTTTTATTTTACAAGCTGTCTGAATCCCAAATAATAAAACCAAACACAGCCACAGTTAAACAACCAGTGAGTTTTAATGGGAACTTAAATCAACCAGAAAAGCCCTGTAATCCACGGATCCAGTTCAGGATGTTTTACCAGTTGTACTAATGAATATCAGTTTTAAAGATGAGCAGGAAACAGGGCAGTTTGTCACTTTAATTTCTTGAATAGAGATCATTATAAAACTATGATGCTATAAAGCAGTGTAGATACAGTAGGTCTGCATCTCTGTCAGTTTGTGAGGAACTTTGGGGTTTTTTACAGAAACAAAGACACATGTCGCTTCAAACAATCTTTATTTGTTTTTTATTTGAATCTCTTCCTTTAAACTCAACCAGATTTACGACTTCATTGTGTGCCGAGAGGGTGGTTGTCTCTCCAGGACCTGCAGGTCTCCAGGACCCGGGGGCATCCGGCCGGATCGAAACCGACCCTTCTCACCTTTTGGAGCCACTCCCCTCAGGCAGGTAAAAACAGTATCATCCCCTCAGCTGTCAGACTCATGAAATAACTACACTTTTACCACAGTCACTTTATTCTTCATCCACCAATACCTTTAACTGCAGTTGGTCCACATCCTGTCTCTACTATTCTGTTAAAAAAAAAACCCTGCATGCTCCTCTTCATCTTCCTCATACAAGTAACGAGGACTCCAAAATGTACTGTCAATAAATTCTACATCACACCATGAAAAAATCTGAAGTATTGTGCATGTTTCCTCCTACTACTTTTATTTATTTATAAATTTATTGTCTCATCAAAGATTTTCCCTCCAGTTTCAGGTAGGCGTATCGATGTAAATATCGATAGTATCGATACCATCTGAGTATCGGTATCGCATCGATACTAATGTGATGAGATCGATACTTTTGTTGCAGTTTCTATTTTATGCATCCAGCAAATTACTTCCTCACAGAGTTTATGGGAGTGCAGCTTCTCTCCAACCCTGTCTGTCTATCCAGGTCATCTCCAGCATTAAGTCATGTTTTTAACAGTGTAATTGGTGATCAGAGAGGAAATTTTAACAAACTAATTATTATATATTCAGCCAGTTGAAAACAATCTTCATAGTTTTACTCAAAAATATGCACTTATATAAAGATATATATCTCAAACCTGAAAAATGAATATGACTGAATATAATAACCCTTTTGTCTAGTTAGTTAATAAAAAAAAACATCTTTATTTGCCTAAAATCTTTGTCCTGTGTATTATCATAATCATAAACAACAAACTAAAGGCAAAATCAAAGAATTATTCAATGACCATGACAGTTCAAGTAAAAAGTATTGGTATTGGTATCAGTATCGGCGATACTAGCCCTGTATTTACCGCTTATTGGATCGATACCAAACTCCCCAGTATCGCCCACCCTTAGTTTCAGGACAAAAATGTAACAACAGAGCCCTCTGCTGGCTCAAACACAAAACATCAACAGGAGATGACCTGATGGAACAAAGCCTGAGAATCAGAGTCACGATGGCCGATGGTAATCCCTCAGTGCGATTACACAATGGCCTCCTGTGTTGTGCAATCTGAACACAACCTTTAAAGACGGCGAGAATGAACACTTAGGATGATTGCTGCTTGATGTCATCACCCTGAATCCGCACATACAAACACGACTGCTTGCGGCGCCCTTTAGGCCGAGGCAGATTTTTTTTTTTTTTAACAAATTAGCATGAAGAGCAATGATTCACCACGCTGTTTGTCGCCTCCAGGAGGAAAACTGTGTTCTGCCAGGGGACGGTGTATTGTGAATACTTGAAGGACCAAGACTTGCACTGATATTTGAGAATTAAAAAGCGTAAACCAGCCAAGCATCTTGTCTGCCTCTGTACTCCACATGCCGGGTTCCTCTGGGGGAATAGACGAGGGTCCCAGTGGATTTATCTCGACATTCAGCTGTGGAAAACTTGTTTACTTCAATTTTCTGAGTGATTAAAGATGAGGGTTTACCTTTGATATTTCTGGAAAAACTCAAAATAAACCATGTTTTAAGTTCATGTAGTAAAAAGCACTGCACATACTGCATGTCTCCCTTGGCTTTGATATAAATATCATCGATATAATCTATTTCTAAACAAAGGTATAAAGTTATCTTTTCATCCTTTTCAAGTTTTACATGTTCACAAGCCGTGACCACACCCACTGTTGCGACCGTTATCTTTAACATATTGTTAGTGTCATCCTGACAATGTCACAGGTCATCATGGCTCTGCGGCAGAGAACAGATAATACATGTTTACTTGAACTCAGGCGTTTGATCTCCTCATAGGGATCAATGGAAAGTGGAAACATATTTAAGGACAACTCTGAGACATTAGCTTCCAGTCCTGTATCACCATGCGGGGTCTGCTCCTCTGCTGCCTTGTGGCCCTGGCCGGTAAGTTGGTTGATGAATAATGTATCATTAGCATGGGCAGATATGGCTTTTAAAGGTGATGTTGGTGTCATTAATGAAGTAGAAACAATCATCTGTCTGTATCCATGTGGGTATACCGTTTGATTTTAGTTCATGCTGATCATCGTCATTTTATTTTTTAATATTGTACTGTTCAGTTTAACTTTTGTTGTTCTGTTGTCTGTCTCTCAACATCTTGGTTGAATATTTTAACTTGCTGCTTTGTTAATTGTTGCATTTTTAGATCATATAACATACCGTATTTTCCAGACTATTGAGCGCACCTGTCTATAAGCAGCTATTGAATTTATTCAAACAGTTTCATGTGGTCCTCTCTGACCGGGTCTGATGTGACAAGGTTAAATGTATCGGAGCTTGCTAGCTTGTAAAAAGCTAACAAGCTTCGTGCCGTCGATACATGAGCCACACCCGTGTTTAAGCCGCAGGGTTCAAACGTCGGAAAAAAGTAGCGGCTTATAGTCCGGAAAATACGGTAAATAAAATCACATTATACTGACAAAGCTTCTAATGCTGACAATGTTTTCTTTTAGCATGTGAAAGTGTTCGCTACGGTAAGTTCATTTATTCATTTTAAATATGGATGGAAGTAAGAATCTACCATTAAGTTTAAAAAAAAAATCAAAGAAAAGAAAATCTGTTTTGGTATTTAACTGTGAAAACACCTTCCAGATATCAGCTTGAATCCCAGGAAAACCTACCAGTACAGATATGAAGGGCTGGTGAACTTTGGCCTCGGCCAGCCAGACATGGCAGAGTCAGGTGTGAAAATCAAGTGCAAGGTCAAGATCGCTGGTGCGTCTGCAGAAAGTTTCATCCTTCAGGTAAGAGAGGCGACAGAGCGGTAACACAGACCTCAAAATATGCCGCTTAAAGTCACTGTATGTTAATTAGTTGCTGGTATATCTGACTCGTAAGTAATTGTCAGTTCCCCATTTGTAATTCATAATTTAATCATGCATCATAAATTATTAGGTCGGTTTAATAGACACTGTTTGAAAGGTTGTTGAGACTTGTGAAGGCTCTAATCCCCCATTCAATACACTTACCACAGTGAAACAGATGTGCAGCAGTGTGTGTTAAAGGTTACATGTGTTTCAGTGCATACAGCTAAACTAGAGAGATTTTTATATTGAAGCTCTACAAAAAGTCATGGAAGAAGAAGAAATCTTTATTTGTCATTGTAGCATGGCACTTGTAGCACACACACAACAAAATGTCAGTTTCATACACAGGGCCCCCTAAACAGTTCATATACATGCATATAGGGGCCCTGTAGCATGAGTGGAGGGGCCGCGGGGCAAGGGTGCTCCCATTCGTCCGGCACACCAGGAGCAGTTGGGGGTTAGTTGGTGCCTTGCTCATGGTGGACTGGCACCTCTACAGCCACCAGTCCACTCTCTATATTTTTTTTGTCTGGGCGAGGACTTGAACTGGCAACCCTCTGGTTCCCAACCCAAGTCCCAACCCACTGAGCCAAAAACACTTTGGGCAATCGAATCCCCGACCAACGGATTGGCCGGCAGATACGCAACCAGACTAGCCACACCAACCTTTCATAAACATGGTACATCAGTCAGTCAGTCTATACCTGCTTTTTCCACACTTGGGAAAAACTTATTATTCACTTATTTCTGTTTCACAGGTTTCTGAAGTGGACTTCGCGGAGTTCAACGGCTTCCCACAGAAAAGCAGCTTTAACTCCTCCCCAGAAATCACCCGGCGTATCGCTGCCCAGCTCGCCAAGCCTTTCTTGTTTAACTACACCAGTGGATATGTTAGTGACATCTGGGCTGGTCCTGAGGTTTCTGACACCGTTGTCAACATAGTGAGAGCGATACTGGACTTCTTCCAGGTCACTGTCAAGACCACACACAGGATCTATCAGCTGGATGAGGTAAATCTCCACAAAATGAACTACTTCCTGTATCATTTGTTAAACACAGCATCAGGCAAAATCTGATTATTGGAAGGATGTTTTTTCTTCTGTTTGCAGTATGGCATCTATGGCAAGTGTCAGAGTAACTACGCTACTGAAATAATCCAAGAAACACAGCAGATGAACATCACCCAGACCGTGGACATCGGTAACTGCAGGGAGAAAGCAGCGATCTACAATGGGATGGCTACAGCTGTGCCCGACGAATCCTCCAAACTGGTTTGTTTATCTCGCTGTAGATGCAGCTGATTCTACAATTATAAATCAAACAGATGAAACTCAGCTCTGATTCTGTTTGTTTGTGTATCCTCCAATCTCAGAGAGGGGAATCTGTCATTTCAACAGTGAGATATGTTTACACAGTCGAACCAACAGCGGAGGGAGGTGTCATTAAGAGAGCTCAAGCCCTGGAGCGACAGCACTTCAGTCCCTTCAATGTGAAGGGCGGCAGTTTCAAGATGGAAGCCACGTAAGACAAGAAAATATCTGCACATCATGCCTGCTCATAAACAAAGTCAGTCTGCAATACACATCAGGTGCATTGAATGAACTTTTCCTGCAGGAAGGAACTGGTGCTGCTTAGTGTGAGTGACGAAGCTGGACCCAACGTGCAGGACCCACTGAAAAACAGGGGCAACCTTGTTTACAAGTTTGTCAACGCAGAAGCTAATATCCCCATTATGATGCAGAACCTGGATGATCCCCAGAAACAGGTAGCAAGGACAGACTGGGGTACAGAACATTTAGTAGAATACACTACAATGAGTTCAACTTCCTGCATCACTAAGATCCAGATCTACTGATCTGATGAGGTCTGTACTTTGCGTCTCTCTCCACAGGCTGTGGAATTCATCAAGCATTTGGCTGAAATTAATGCTATCCAGATTGATAATGGATCAGCTGACTATGTTATAAAACTGTATCAGCTCCTGCGAGTGATGCCTTTTGAAAAGTTGGAAGAAATGTGGAAAGAGCTCAAAGTTAACGATGAGCACAGGTTAGTATCTGGTAGAAAAAAAAAAATGGTGCAATTGTGAAAAGTGATCAAAACCCCTGTTTATTTTTAGGCAATTATGTGAAATAAGTTTTAAAGCTGCCATTCAACACATTCTTGTTGTATATAGCAAATCATTTTAGCTTTGTGTTTTGGTTTATCAATGTCCTGGGTCTTCCTCCTGAAAGGGTTTGAGGCTTCGTATGTGATGGCAGTGCTGACGCGGTCATATTGAAAAAAGATGTTCATTGTGTTCACAGTAGTAGGTTTGTTAGCTTGATAAAAAAGTTAACAATGCTGATGAAGGCCTGTACCATATATTACAGAGATTCAACCAGTTAATGCAAAACCATGGGCTGTACATAGAATGGACGAAGCTGACATGACATCACCCGCTGGTTTGTGGACTCACATTTTGAAACCAGTAGATTGCGATTTGAACGTTGCCGTGTTGATTGTTTGCAGCCATATTTGGATATGAAGGGAGGAGTGAGGAGGCGGGTCTGACCCTTGACCCCAATGACACTGTCTAATGTGTATGAGACTTAACTTCAGAGCTCCTCTCATTGGACACCAGACCTGTTGAGCAAACTAGCCATGCCCCTAAATATTCTTACTTTCTAGATATTTTTAGAATAATTAACTAATAATTACCTTTAGCTAATGACATCAGAATGACTAGTGGAAAAATGTATTAACTGAGTATTTCATGATTGGAAGTTGAAGATTTTTGAATTGAAGTCAATCGGAACCAGAGATTTTGTGAGTCAGCATCTAGTGGCCATCAGCAGTATTACACCTTTTTGCACTTTTGGATCGGCCTCATTGTTGCTTCATCCATTTCTATATACAGTCCATGCTCAAAAGAGACAGTATATATAAAGGTGGACTGTTAAAGTCCATGTAGAACCAAAAGTCAGTTGATGTAATTTATTGTATTTATTTGCAGTTTCAGTTCAGCAAAATGCAGTCATGGTGCATAGTTCAGGCTGATGGATCGGTGTGTAAATGTTGCCTCAAACATGAGATGTTCCCCTAACATTGGGAATTAAGCTGCATTAAATGATCCAGACACAGGAAACTATTCATTTAAAAGTTGTACGTTTTTTGTGATATCTTTGTACCCTCTGAGAACATTGTACTTGAGGCTCAGAACCCTTTAAAGATAACCTTTAACCAAGCTTTTCATCATGGTTTTATAAGGCCAAGTCTAAAATCTGATACTGATCCACTTCAGCTGATTAATTGAAAAGAATCGTTCCACTTAGTTGGGGAAGGATTTAGTCTGGCACATTACCACTGATGAATGATTTATTATCATGTGAGACATAATGACAGAAAGGTGATGACTAAGAAAGTGCTTTCTTTGGTCACTGATATTAAGACCATGTTTCATATTGTACAACTGGGGTTAAATGTGACATCTGATGATTTCTTTCACATCTTTTTTTCTCTTATAATCCTTTTTGCACGCATTGTCTGAATCAGTTCCCTCCTTTTCTTTTCATTAGACGCTGGTTTCTGGACACTATTGTTGAGATCAATGATGCCAGAATCCTGAAGTTTCTGCAAATAAGGTTTAAAGCTGGAGATCTGACTCCAAATGAAGCTTGGCAAACTCTCCTCGTGGCCATGAACCATCTCCAGGCTTCTTCTGAACTGGTTGAAATGGCTAAAGTAAGTTTGTCTCATAAAATACTAAAGAATGATTCAGACCTTCTGAGGAAGCTTAACATGACGTCAACATATTTCTTTTGTTGTTGTTGTAGCAAGTGTTCACGGACATGTCATGCAACAGACCCAAAGATATTCTGTGGAACACTATGGTGCTTTCCTACGGCTCCCTGGTGTACAAGCACTGCGCACTTCAAACCCTGTGTCCAATCAAAAGTGTTCAGGTAATCAGACGACGTTCCTTTGATAAATATTTAACACATCCTCTCCAAAAACAAACACATAACAGTAACATATGTGATAGGAGCCTAACTGACTATGTCCATAAGTTAAAAAATATTATTTTTACCCAGAACTGGGTAAATATTGGACTAACTACATGCTGGGTGAATTTAAACCAGCAAGTTGGGTGGTTTTATTAAGATCTTGTTATTTTCACCCAGCATTTTATTGCTTTTACTCAAGATTTTGTTGTTTGTACTGCAACATTTAATTGTTTTAGCCAACATTTTCACTGGTTTTACCCAACATTTTATGGTTTTACCCAGCATTATGTTGTTTCTACTAATGTTTTATTGCTTTTACCCAGCATTTTATTGTTTTATCCAACATTTTTACTGCTTTTTCCCAACATTTCATGGTTTTACATAATATTTTATTGCTTTTACTCAACATTTTATTGTTTTTACATAATATTTTATTGCTTTTACTCAACATTTGATTGTGTTTACATAATATTTTATTGCTTTTACTCAACATTTTATTGTTTTATCCAACATTTTTACTGCTTTTACCCAACATTTCATGGTTTTACATAATATTTTATTGCTTTTACTCAACATTTTAGACTTAGACTTAGACTTAGACAGACTTTATTCAGCCACAAGGGAAATTCTGTTGTCAGAATTATCATTTTTACATAATATTTTATTGCTTTTACTCAACATTTTAGACTTAGACTTAGACTTAGACAGACTTTATTCAGCCACAAGGGAAATTCTGTTGTCAGAATTATCATTTTTACATAATATTTTATTGCTTTTACCCAACATTTCATGGTTTTACATAATATTTAATCATTTTTACCCAACATTTTTTGGTTTTTACTGAGCATTTTATTGTTTCTACCAACATATTTTTCCTTTACTCAGCATTTTATTGTTTGTCCATCCATCTTTTTGGGTTAATTAGCATAGCATCACGTCCAGTATTTACCCAGTTCTGGGTTTAAACAACCGAACATCTTTTATGGTGTATGTATGAAATTGTGTTGTAATCAAAAACCATTTGTAACGACGCATGTTTAACATCTGCTGTAGCCACTGCTGGGCTTGGCTCAGGAAGCTCTGGAGAATCGCAACAACACAGACATGGTCCTCGCTCTGAAAGCTCTGGGTAACGCAGGTCATCCGGGCAGCATTAAAACCATCATGCGCTTCCTCCCTGGAGTTGCTGCCAACCCTGTGGACCTGCCACCTCATGTGCAGAGTGCTGCTGTGCAGGCTATGAGACTCATTGCTGCCAAAGATCCTCACAGTGTAAGAACAGTGCATGATTGTTTTTTTTTAATGATCAAGTTCAGAGTATGCACATGTAGATGAAGCTGGAGGCTGTTTGATTGTATTGAACAGTAAGCTACCTTGTATCTTCAGGTGCAAGAGATCACCCTGAGTCTGTTCCTGCAAAGGAAACTTCCCACTGAGCTGCGCATGCTGGCCTTCATGATCCTGTTTGAAACCAAGCCAAACATGGCTCTCGTGTCCACATTGACTTCACATCTACAGGAGGAGCAAGACCTTCATGTTGCTAGCTTTGCTTACTCTTACTTGAAAAGTTGTGCCAGATCCATTACTCCAGACAATCACTTCATGTGAGAATAACAATGAAAATCAGCCACGTTTTATTCTTAATGTTACATGAAACCTAATTACTTGTGGTGTGTGCAACAGCTCGACTGCCTGCAGTGTCGCTGTGAAAATCCTCGCCCCTAAGTTTGCTCAGCTCAGCTACTTCTACAGCAAAGCAGAGCGCTTGGACTGGTTCAACGGTGAGTTCACATGCATCAATGAGCGGTTTCAAAAGAACTAAAACACAGTATGACAATTTATAATTTTCCCCATCCAGATGATTTTCTGATCGGCACAGCCACAGAGGTCTTCATGCTAAGAAAAGCAACAAACATCTTTCCCACTGAGATCATGACAAAGGGAAAGTATTATTTCATTGGCAGAGTTCTGCAGCTGATGGAGGTACAGGGTTACCACACCACTCCCACTGACACTTACATTAAAGTTAAACATGTCTTCTTCATCACAAATACTAATCCTCTCCTGTTTTTTCACGCTAAAGTTGGGTATCAATGCTGATGGTATTACTGAGCTGTTTGGCAGCAGCATCCCTGGATTCAAAGGAGATTTCCAAATTAGCGACTTTCAGGCTATTTTTGACGTGGTGAGTATTTCCACCTGAGGCTTCAAGGCAAAAGCATCAAATGTGTTGTGAGGTTGTTTGTGTGGGTGACCATCGTATTATGTCACTTTCAGCTTAAAAAATGGGAGTCTCTGCCAGCTGATAAGCCGGTGATATCTGCCTTTTCCCGTGCCTCTGGGCAAGAGTGGTTCTTTGCTGATATCAAGAAGGAACTCTATGGCTACATCATCAAGGTAAGAGAACAATTTATCACGTCCAATCTAACACTGATGTAAAAACGATCGTACTAAGCCTGCCACATGCTGTTGTCTTGTGGTGTTACTTACAGTCCATTAGTGAAAATGCAGGGAATCAAAGTCCTGTGTGGACTGCGATTGAGAAATTACAAAAAGGACTTTCATGGCATTGGACCAAACCATTTTTGGCCTTCGAGGTTCGTTATATCCAAGGTACCACGCTGGGTTTCCCACTGGAGATAAGCAAATATTATCACACAGTCACCGGGATCCATGTGAATGGTGAGACGTCTTTATCCTGTAAATCAAAATATCACTTGGTTACAATCAAGTGTTTAATGTAATGTAAACCAATGGTTTTCTTTAAATGTAGCTACAGCAACAGTGAACTCACCCATGAAAACAAGTCTTCATGAACTCTTCACTTCTGACATTTCCCTGAATACTGAGGGTTTTGCAGGGTAATTAGCACATTTATACAGTGTTTATAGCAAAGTATGTGATGATGTCGAATTAACATTTAACAATATTGATATTACACTGGGCTGCACTCTTCTTCTTTCAGATTCACAAAAGATTTCTGGATGTTTTATGGGATCAACACAGAGCTCTTCCAGTCTGGCTCTGAGTTCAAAAGCCAAACGCCTGTTTCTGTCCCCTGGAAGTTTTCTGCCAATATTAATCTCAAAGAAAAAAAATATCAACTTGACATCGATCATCCCCAAAAAGAGATTGAAGTCATTTCACACAGGTAGGTTTTAGACAAGAGGGAAACTTGCTTCCAGTGAAAATCCAAATGATTCTTTTTGCAACACAGAATAAATTTGGGGAAAAAAAAAAAGACCATCTAGCTCCGCCTCTTTCTGTAAACTAAACATCAGGACAAACAAAAGAGCCAAACTTCAGTACTGTTTGTGTGGCTGGTTTCATCAAAACCAGATGGCTTCACTGCCACTTCCCCTTCACACTGCAACTTAGTGGGCTAACACCATTAATAAATGGTTTCTTACGCAGTATACAGGATCTGTTGAAGTCAAAATCAAATGTGGAGAGTCACAAACACTACAACATTCAGCCTGTTTAGTAGTTATATCCTTGAGTTTATCATGCCAACATTAAGACTCTTATGTGTCTTTCTCTTCAAATGAACAGCTCCGATGTGTACGCAGTCTCCAGGAGCATTGAAACACCAGCTTTGGGTAAAAAGACACCAATGATCCCCGACAATATCGATGAAGTCAGGAATGCTGAGTCTCAAAAGGTACAGTCTACACCACCGGGAGGTTTCTGGTAAATATTCATAAAACTCAAAGCAGGTTTCAATCATTGTGTTTTTATTTTACCCTCAAACAGGGGCTACCCCCAAACACCTGGCATCCAAAGGACAAAGTATGTGCTGAGAGTCCTATTTACGACTTGGCAGTCTGTGTGGAGTATGAGCTGAGGAGGCAGTATTATCACCAGGACTACCCCCTGTACTACTTCCTGGGATACACCCGCATGGCAGTCATAGTGAAGCCAGGTATACATCACAAATCCAATATGTTTCACCTGTGAAGAATCGGTTTTATCACAACTTTACACAATATGGCTTCAGACAATTCAAGTGACACTGCTAAGCTAGCATGAGACGCAGTACTACCATCTACCGCCTTACTGCCATAGAGAATTACAGCATTTTATGAGTATACTCAGATGTACAGATAAGTACGGAGCCACTAAAGTCCCTAAAAGGTGGTATTTTTTAAGTTGTGGGCACAGGTTATTATCTTGGTTGCACAAGATAATAGCTTGTCCGCACAAAATAATTAAATTAAAAAAAATATCACCTTTTGGGACTTTAGGGGCTCCGTAGATAAGTCTTCAAGCCTTATTCTTTAAAGTCCTCAGCTAATAAACAATGTTTCCAACAGCATTTTTCACCTCTGTTAGGTCATTTGCAATATGCTAAACTTGCTAATGTCAGAAAAGATGATTTTCATGAAAATAGTTTCATCAAGGACTGAGAAAAACAAATTAATACCTGATCTAGAGGTGGATAAAAACTTCTCAGAGTCTCTACGAAACACAAGCAAAGCTGATGTCCTTAACTGCATTACAATGTACAGGCGTTGGAGGTACGGTGCTAACGCCTACACCTTTCTGTCTTAGCTCTCATTGCTAATGCATCCTGTGCACTTTTCGTAGTCCAGACAACCAAACCTGTTGACAAACTCTACTTTGAGCTTAATGCCAGCCCCAGCGGACCGCCAGTGAGTGCCCGCCAACTGATTGAGACTCTGAGGAGGCTTTCTGAGGTATTTGGCGACTCTTGCGATGTTATTATCGCAGCACCTGCTCCACAGTTTCATCCGTTCAAATTCTCCCGTCTCTAAATTGTGTTTACAGGAGGTAACCGAGGGAGCGCGCGTGTCATCAGATTCTGCCTCAAGTGTAAGCAGATCTCATCACAGCCATTATGACACTGTAATGGAAGTATGCTAAACAAGCTGAACAGAGAGTGACTCGAATTTGTTTCATTTTAAAAAACGGGGTTGTTTTGCACAAATCGTGATCCAAAGTTCATGCTCAGACTGCAGTTATTTGTGTGCATGGAGGACTTCCACATACACCACATGCAGCAGAAATTGATTGTTACCTCATCCTTATGAATCGACTCTCACAGTCCCCGATCCCCAGTGCACCTCCCCACACAGTCGCGCTGTTGCACATTCACCTGGGGATTATTATAACTTCACACATGACATAAGAGGATCAATACTCTGCACATGCTGAAGTGTGATGGCCTGCTTTATGTGTCCTTGCTCGGGGTCAGAACGCAAGTCCTGAAGGTGTGTTCAGCATCAAAGCCTGGGCCATGAAGGGCAACGACAAGACCGGGGGTTACGAAGCAGACATGTACTACTCATCCCGCAGTCCCAGCAGTTCCCAAACGATTGTGTCTCAAGTTGGAGTAAACACCAACTGGAAGATGTGTCTCTCTACCAACTTGGATAACAGCAATCAGGCAAAGGTAGATGTGAAAAAAGATATTTATAGAATAATTTTATTACTAGTCTTTGTAAAATCAGCAGGAAAATGTATCCCAGTCATATTTATTTTTACACTGTGCAAACAAATGTTCAAGCCAAGTTGTTTGTTTGTAGAGTTTCACTTCAACATTGATCTCCTGTGTTTGTCCCAGGCACACATTAAATGGGGAGCTGAATGTCAGGAGTATGAAATGTCAATGAGAGCGTCGGCTGCACCACAGTCCTGTTCCAAGCCAACGCTCACAGCCAAAGTAGACTGGGTCAAGATCCCACAATCCATGGCGAACATGGGCAGGAGGTGACTGTCCAGTTCACACAAATCGTCCAGTTTGTATCAAGATAGGAAAAAAATTAGAAAAACAAAACAGGACCCAGAGAGATAGGGCATCTGAGCTCCACTGAATACTCTCAGATTGTAGACATCCTGCATGTGTGTGTAGCTTTTCAAATGCTGCTATTGATTTTTTTAAAACATTCATTCATCATATGCAATAGGAATTTTAGGGACTTTTTCCAGACTTGATGCTCTAATTGTGCCCAAAATGTAATCATTTGTTCCTTACCTCCCCAAAAAATGTTTACCTTTTCCAGATCTGAGCGCTACATGCTCGCCATGGCTTACTATCTGGGCTTCTCCCAGCTTCCTGAAGGAAACGCCAGGCAGGAGGTTTCTGCATCGGTTGCTGCTGACTCAGCAGACTCTGTCAATGTGACGATTCAATTCCCGGAGGTAAATACTCACAGATACTCCCTCACTTTTGCAAAACTTGAAAATCCTTGCTTTGCGTGTAACCGATCATTTACATCCATGTGTCTTTTCTTCTGTGTTTTCATTAGTACACAGTCTACCGCCAGGCTATTCCCATCCCATTTCCACCTGTCACATCAGAAACACAGCAATAGATGGATTTGGAAGAAAATTTAAAAAAACGTAAGCAACCTAAAGCAGTTTGATTAAGCTTGAGTGAATATACATAGTAATCTTCTGTGTGTTTTGATGTCTTTTCTGTGTGTTCGGGTGCAGTTGATTATTCTGACAGATCTCTGTGCAAACACATGAGCAAAGAACAAGAAAGGAGCTGTGCCATTTTTTTTTTCCCTTTGCTTGCTTTTTAAAATATGTTTTGTGTTGCAGAAAGACAGCAACCCCCAGATGGGAGCCAGATGTCTCTTTTTCCCAGTGATAGCACTGCAGCTAAAATCTCACCGCTGGGATCTAAGTGAAGATCATAAAAGATGCATCACTAATCTGTCAGATGTCGCCAGTTTTGAAATAACCTGTAAAAGTCCTGATTCATTCGTTTGAAAGCGGTGTTAATATTGTAAGACCATCATTTGAAGAAATTATGTTTAAGTTCACCCCCGATGAGAATCTTTAATAGATTGGATTTAACTAAAAGTCTTTCAAAGTGTCTCTGCTCTGTTTCTGATTCTGACACAATAAATGCTTTGTGCATTCAACATCGTGTTCAATCTGTTTATTCCATGATTTAAATGCACAACACTTTACTATGAATAAATTTAATGCAGTAGTAGCTGGATCCTAATTACAGGCTCATCTCAGTCTCTTGATGAAATACACACAACAGTGTACAGTCTGACAATGATCAGCTGTACTGATGAAATCCCTGGAAATCCCACGGATCAAGTAATGAAATCTCATGTTTTAAATGAAGTTAATTAAGAGTGTCAGTCCAATCTGATGCTAACTTTACAGCACTCTTGGTTTTTATTTAAAAAAGAATCAAGAAAGCAAATCTAATTTCCCTCTATAATATGTGAGAGATGGAGTGGAAACTACACAAAACTCAATCCAAATGGCTGGCAGGGTTTCTCCGCTCTAGCAGCCAGTTTGGCAAAGCCGCGGTCTTTGTTAGCAGGTCCTGTTATACTCTAAATATCCCATTTGATTGTCACAATGCTGAATGTTGTGGGTGAGATTTGGAGTCAATAAACTGGATCATAAATGCAAATTTTGGACGGTGTCTGCTGGAAGAGACGGATGTTTACAAGGTCTGAATGACCTGTTGTGTTTGTTTGGTAAACTGACCCAGCGGGACTGTTTGCAGAAATGAGTACACAATGACACCACGGATGCCCTTAAAGTTCACCGCCCCTGCCACATAAAGCACCGCGGTCAATTCAAATATTAGCTTGACAGTTTAGTACTAACATGCGAGTATCTGAAAGACGTGGTGTTACTTTGTGAACGATGGGATAAACACCATCCTGAATTTGGGCTCGCCCCCAAATCTCAACTTTGAGTCGTAACAAATGGGACGTGTCAGCCGCCAAAAATAATGATTGCATCCTAACCAAAGACTGGTTGTCCTAACTACTCCTGGCTCCGCTCCTCCTGCCTGCCTACACTGATTTAGCCAGATGGCGTTGAATTGCAGAGAAAGGCAGTGCCATCAAACGTCGAGCAGGACCAGTGCTGTTATAACGCCACCATTATTACATCTCTTAAAAAAAGTGGGTTGACAAGTTGATTGCAAACATCAGGATCCACACGGCCTCATGTCGTCGTGGCGATCAGCACATCCTGACCTTGTGTTGGCGTGACTTCCCCAGGTGACATCGGACAGAGAGAAAGCATTTGTGAGTGAGTGATCAGGTCATTTGGAGGAGGAGGGATTGGCCATGCCTCCCTTTTTAGCACGGCTCGCTCTGTAATTGTGGCGTGCCTCATTAGGCAGACTATACCATCCCGACTACAAGCCATCTGACTACGGACGTTTTGTTTTTTTTATCCAATCGTAGCTACTTTGTGGATGAAATAGAGGATCACTGGCAGAACAAAAATAACAGACACCTGCTTACAGAAAATGATCGGAGGTGGTTTTTAAACAGATAGCGTGCATTACATTTAAAAGTTTTTGTCATTATAAAGTAGGTAGGAAAAACCTGTGCCATGCGTTTGTGTGTTTGAATGTGAGCACTAGAGGACAGTGTTTACCAAATATTAAAATATGCCTGGCACGGTGCTAAAAGCCTGGCACCGGTATTTGCTCAGTCCACAGACAGGGCGATGCAGTGGATGTTGACATTTTGAGGATAAATAAACATATGTCTTGGCAAATTCAAAGTGCTCCTGGATTACACAGAAAGGACACATTTTATCCTGATGTAGAAATATAAAAAGACTGCGGCTGATCTTTTTCTATGCTTATTAACACGTATTCAAAAGATGATAAGGATTTTTGGTAATCAGCAGATAATTATTGTGTAGGCTCAGGAGGAGTCGCTCATCTCTACACTAACCGCAGGGGAGCGATGCTTAGCGAGAGGGTGCTGTCGTATCTGTCACATATCAGCTGATTAGCAAAGGGAGCTGGTTTAGTCTCAGGTGAAGAAGAAGAAGAGCATTAGTGAATGATTGATCAGGTAATTTGGGAGAACCATAAACTGGATTGCCTTTTTTTTCTTCCCCACACCATCACATAAACTGCCTGTCTTTCTAATTTAAGGTACAAGGCTTACATCATGGGAGAATACGAGTGGGCGATGAGTGGTTATATCACTGACATTATCACTGACATTATCAAGTGGGCACACCTTGTCACAGACGCCTCATGACACCCCCAGAGAGCTCAAAACCCCTGACATAATGCCTGCTGTTAGACTTCCACGACTCACATCATCACCATCATCACCATCATCATCATCATCTCACCCAATAATTTCACCAGATGAGCTTGTTGCCATGCACTCCGTCGACATTACTGCGAAATTTTCTTTCCTCTGCACTTCAGCGGCCGTGCCATGTTTTCAGGGGGAGATTTAAAATTTATTTTGATACTTCAATTTCAAGAAGCTCAGCAGAGCACAGTCCCTCAATGGAAACATCACTATCATCTTAGGAATATGTTTATGATCAGGATAATGGCACGTTTTTAGGCTGCTATCTCGGTATTGTAATAATAATAATGTGGAGCACTATCAGGACATGTTATTGGTGTGAGTTCGAGCAGCAGCTGCTACTGGTTGCAGGATCTTTGGGGCTTTTTCATGAATAGTAGTGCCAGCGGAGGTGAGGTGGCTAAAATGAGATTGTTATGCTGAAGGCGCAGGACACTGATCATTCGGGGAGATGTGAGATAATAAAGCATGAATTCTGAATTGAAATCCACAGTAATATTCAATCGTAACCCTGAATTCAAGATCCTGCATGAGGTTTTTTTTGTAGCTGTTTGTTTCTGTGCAAAAAAAGAGTGTAATGCTACAACAAATTAAACAGAAATTAAGAGTTTAGTAATAATATTATTTGATGCGCAGTATAAAAGACAACTAAATGTCCTGTGTGTGTGTGTGTGTTCGTCCTCACTGAGTCAACACGTAGGAGAAATTAGACAAAACTGTGCAGCTTTGTACTTTTAAAGAGTTGTTCTGATAGAGCTGTACACTGCCTTTTCCCTTACAGTTAATTAATCTAAGTGCTTTATTGTTAGCTATATAATTAGGACTGTTCCTCGGTGCCGGGGCCTTTGTGGTTTTCTTCCTAGCTGTGAGCGTGGCAGCAACTACATTGTTTCTGAAGTTAAGGTGTTTTTTTTTATTTTCATGCTGAAATAGACTTCACAAGTACAGAACTCTGAATCCTCTTATTTAGCATTTCTATCATTTACACACACGTTTATTAAATACAGTGTTGTTGAACAATGAAGCAAATACTCAGTTAATTAAAACATAATGTGTCCTTCACTTACAAAATAGTGAGTTATATCTCATTTACTAAATGCTTACATAAAGATTACCAACACTATAAGAGACGATGTGTTTTCAAACTGATGAATGTAGCTGATTAAGTCGTGTTTAGCTGAACTTGGTGAGTAAAGACACTGGATGTGTTTCGACTGCACACAGAGTGGACGCCGTTAAGATGATGTCACCGGTAGGTTTGAATATCACCATGTTGGGAGAACCATAAACTGGATTGCCTGTGACCATATTTGGATATGAAGGGAGGAGTGAGGAATAAGAAACTAACCACACGCCCTAAATATTCCACTTTATGAATGTGACGTGTTGGGTTTGTGGTGGTTAATGGATCGCTACCAGTAAGAATGAGAAAACAGGATGGAGATGGACTTCTTAGCAACACTTCCTTACACCGGGCGGTAAGGTGGTGCCTCACACCTTCTTGTGCCTTACAGCAAGAAGGTTCAGGGTTTGAATCTCGGCCCGGGCCTTTCTGTGTGGAGTTTGCATGTCCTCCTTGTGCACAGTAGGTTTACTCCGGTTTCCTCCCACAGTCCAAAGACATGCTTGTTAGGTGAACTGATCAAACTAAATTGACCATAGGTGTGAGTGGGAGCGTGAAGGGTTGTTTGTCTATGTGTTAGCCCTGTGATAGGCTGCAACCTGTTCAGGGTGTACCCCGCCTCCTGCCCGATGACAGCTGGGACAGGCTCCAGCAGACCCCTGCAACCCAAGTGTGGACAAAGCAGGTATAGAAGATGACTGACTGACTTCCTTACACTTCCTGTCACCTGACCGAACCAGGAAGGATCCTGCCAAGCAAAAGTACCGTATTTTCCACACTATAAGGTGCATTGGATTATAAGGTGCACCTTCAATGAATGGCCTATTTTAAAACTGTTTTCATATATAGGGTGCACCACATTATAAGGCGCATAGAATAGAAACTACTGTAGTGTCTGGGGTTGTGTTATCATCCATCTAGATGAAGCTGCACTAAAGTGAATGTCAACAAAACAGTCAGATAAGTCAGTCAGTCAAACTTTATTAATAGAAAACAAACCAACGTCCTGACAACTCCGTTCACTCCCAAAACAAGCTAGTGCATTCACAATACGGTACCGTACGTACCGGTAGCTCTTACCGGTATTTGCGCTGCCTTCATTGAAAACAATGTATTTCCAACTCCATTTGTCACAGTTCAAAGCTACATGAACAGCTGTTTTATTTTTTTCCCCAAGGTAACGTCAGTGACGTAGTTTTATCTTTTACCAACAGCAAGGTACAACAGGTAGTGCAACTTTTTAACATGTAGTTA
>OOFC01021353.1:0-16478 GCA_900323345.1 Pseudochromis fuscus
TGTCCTCCCTCCAGCTCGGAGGTCTCGTCTGGGATGTAGCAGACGCGCAGGGCGTTGTTCTCAAACTGGTATCCATTCAGCTTCTGGATGGCTCTGCAGACACAGCATCACTGCATGTTTCATATAAAGCTTTACAGCAGGGATTTATTAACTAGAGGATAAATCCAGCTCTGATCATTGATATCACTCATATATTTCAATTAGCAATAACACAAAGAATAAGATGTCAGTGATGCAAACACATCTAATGGAGGTGAAATGAGACAAACACATTCATAAGTGAGTAATGATTCAAAATACTCTGTCAGTATATCGACACATCAAGAAGTTCAGGTACTTTATAGAGCATGTTTATTCCAAACCCAGTGTTTAAAAAAAAAAAAAACACTGAAAAACTAAATGAACTTGTAATAGATTATTGTCACAGGCCATTGATGCCACTTTTATTGTAAGTATGGCTTTTAGTATCACTTCTCTCACAATCTTTAACTCAGGATTCCAGTTGTAGCTCTCATGGATGGTCACTAGGTGGCAGACGCACAATATAGAGTGAACAACTTGTGAATCACAGTACACTTTATTTTCAACCATGTGTATGTCCTATAATGTTGCTTTAGAGCACTGGCATAATATGCAGAAAAATACCTCACACATTGAAGTATTTTATAAATGATAAAGTATGGACATTGTTTTTGAAAAAGCAACAGAACATACAGAATCCAAAAATAATAAAGGGATTATTGTGATATCAAACAGCGGTGTAGTAACTTACTGCCTGGCGTGCTCCCGGGATGCATATGTAACGTTAACCACTGCAGTCTCACTCTCTGTGTTCACTGAAAGACAAAGAAACACAAAGACGTAAACACAACACATCAAGTTTTACTGAGAAGATTTCCTGAAGGTCCTGCACCAAACAGAGCAGGCGGCTGCAGAAACAAGTTAGTGTGATTTAGTGTTTTAAAATGACCACTAACTGCACACCATCGTGGCCTTGAGTGTGATTTGGTGTCGAGGTGTTTCTGGATTGAAGCACCAGCAGGAATCTGCTCACATGCACAACCAGAGGTCCACAGAGAGGCTGATGTTTTTGTCTGGGCCATTTTCCATCTTCTCAAATCAAAATATATTTGTTCCCTCCAGGGGCCCGTTTACAAAATAAATCTGAAGTGGTGAAATGTAACCAAGTACATTTACATTTACATTTTTGGAGGACAATGTGGAAGTGCAAAAAAATGTGTAATACTCTCAACAGCCACTAGATGCTGACTCCAAGCTCCAATTGTCTTTAATTCAAAAATGGTAATTTTCAATCATGAAACACTCCATCTGTACATTTTTCCTACAAGTTCTGCTGATATATTTAATTAATTATCTTAAATTGTAAGTAGAATTAATTAAGTCATCTATTACAGGCAGAATACATACACCACAGAGCTGGGTTAATATTGGACCGACTGCATGCTGGGTTAATTTACCCATTAAGATTATTGTTACACAGTATTTTATTGTCTGTATCCAGTGTTTCATTATTGTTCTTACGTAAAAAAAAAAACCCAACAAACTACTGGGTAAAAATAACCCTTGAGTTAAATTAACTCAGCATGTCCTGGGTTAAAAAACAACAACAAAAACACACTCCTTTTTAGTATCAGTCCATTAAAGGATGATTAATCAATAATGAAAGTAATGATCAGCTGCAGGTCAGTCCAGAGTTGTTCTGTTTGCTGCCACATGGTGTCAGCAGAGAGCCAACTGCAGCAGGGACAATTCCATTTACTCTTCACCACCAACATAGACTTGGACAGACAACACATCAGGACAAAAATCAAAGTGTAAAATAGCACAGCAGTCTCACCTTGTTCACAGTTGTCTACGGTTCCACACTGAGCCAACAGACCATCCAGCACCTGACACACAGAGGAGAAACAACACTGTCACTGCACACTGCTCTGAAACTGCAGAGGTCCACAGGAAGTACTAACACACACATCTGAGGTATGAGGAGAAACGAGAAAAGCCACAAAGCACAGAGGACTTCTTTCACCATAAATACAAATACGTGACATTACAGTATCAGTATGAAGAAATAACTGGTGGCAACAGTTAGTGCACATTGATCAGCGGTTTGTTTCTTGAACAGGACTCTGAGGTTTATTACTGAGATCCAAAGAGGCTCTGCAGACACATTCACGCAAGAAATAAAATGTTGTGTAAAAACAACCCAGTAAGATGTTAGTCCAATATTTAACATCATCAACAACAACAAAAACATATGTACATGACCAGTGTCTTTGTTATTTATTAATATTTGTTACATTTTGGGAGGAATTTGTTTATTTAAATCATGCTTTTTCAAATATGATTTTGTGCATTCTTGCTCAAAAATAGTGAAACAAATTCTAGCAACTTTGTCCTCCTGCAGGATAAGTGAATAAAACAGAGCTAATCTCCCACACCATACATAAAGAAAATGTGCTTAATAAGTAAAATCCTGTTGTTGTTTTTTTTAAACTATTTTCAAAGTTGGAAAATGAACTATAAAAAAGGAGAAAACATTTATCGACTTCCTCTAAATGGGAAAACCTGTATCCTGGGAGAAAATAAAGAAAACTGTGTCATTTTAATTCAAATAATTTTGTACGGTTGCCCAGTTATGGGTTATTCAGTGTTTTCTGTATATGTCATTTATTGTTGTATTTGTGAGAAATCTCAAATATTTGTAATGACAATTTCCATGTAAACTGACAATAATTTCTAATTGTTCTGAAATTGTACACAGTATAAGTATAAATATAAGAAAATACTATAGAAATGAAAAAGATGGTGATGCTGCTGTGTAATTTATATACACACACATACACACACACACACACACACACACACACAAACATGCAACTAAAGCTTTAAATGCACAATATTCATTATGGCTGATGACTTGTAATTTAAGATTCTAATGTTCCCGTGGTTCATTTTTATGTCATGTACATATTTATTTGATGTGTAACAATTGCTCTGTGTGTGTGTGTGTGTGTGTGTGTGTGTGTGTGTAGCTTGTGTCTTGTTGAGCTACATTTTCTGATTTGCACATTTTATTAGTTAAATAAAACAGAGACCATTGTTTTGAATAATGATTCAACAGCATGATATGATTTATTTTCTATATTTAATCAACCTCAGAGAGACTTGTTATTTCACTGCTTGTATTACAGGTAAAAGTGTCACACAGTCAAATACTGTTGCAGATTTAATCTTAAAGCTAAAGAGCAGTTGTGTTTTTTTTTTTACCTCTGAAATGTTGCCAGTTAAAATGTATTAAAGTATGGAAGCTCTTAAAGGACACAATTCAATACATTTTGTTTTCTCAGTTTTGCCATCAAGACAAAGTTAATTTCAGTGGTTTTCTTGAGATCTTGAATTATTTTTTATCATTATCTTGAGAAAACAGATAAATTACTCAAACAATATAGAATCCCTAAAACGACACAATTGAATACATTTTATTTTCACATATATTTCGAGAAAATTGAGGTTGTTTTAAGGAGATAAATAGTTGAGAACAAGAAAAATCATCCAACAATCCTGAGAAAACAAACTTTGTTTTCTTGAGGTAACGAGAAAAATGACTCAAGATCTCAAGAAAACCACTGAAATTAACAAACAAAATGTATCTAATCAGGTTCAAATAACAAATAAAATGTATCTAATCAGGTTCAAATAACAAATAAAATGTATCTAATCAGGTACAAATAACCAATAAAATATATCTACTCATGTCCTCTTACAACTTCCGTATTGTTTTCTCAAGATTATAGGATAAATTATCTGTTTTCTTGAGATAATCTTGAGAAAACCACTGAAATTAACTGGTTATCACAGCAAAACTGAGAAAATAAAAATGTATTTAATTATGTCCTTTTAGGGCTTCTGTCTTAAAGACACAAAATCCATCATATATATGTAGACAGAGCTGTAACTGTGGAGTAAAACATGTCTCCTGTGTTCCTCTATCAGTGTAAATGACACATTACAGTCAGGTCTGCGGAGAGACGTCGCCCTCATGTGGACACAGGAGGCAAATCAGAGCAGCGGAGGGAGACAGAGACAGAGACAGAGAGGGAGGGAGGACCTGGCACATTCAGATGGCACACACACACACACACACACACACACTAAAAAATGCAGGTGCACCCATCTTATTGTGTTAAATTAACCCAACATGTCGTGAGTCAAACATTTATCCAGTTGTGGGTTAAAATAATCCAGCATTTTTTATTGTGCACAATGAGCCACTCCCACAGGCACTTGCTTGCCAGAGGAGGCAGGCGGTGTGCACCACGCCCTCGCAACAACAGTGATGCTGCACACACACACTCACACACACACTGCATGTATGGAGGCCCTTTGATCCTCCCGCATTCCCGTCTTCTGCATTGTTTGATGAATCAACAGATTAAAGTGAGATGAACAGATTCAGCAGAAATGAGAGAAGAGAAAGATCGTCTGCGACTTCCTAACGGTTCAAAGCACCTCCTCTGATTTACATTCTTCAGAAATGATGATATTTTTGGATGCATTGATGGGAAATAGCATCACTGTGTTTTCAGGGTCCTCACACTGAAATCATTTTGGATACGCTGTGAATCTCATTTCATTTAAGAAGCAAGAAACTGTTAAGATAACATAGAAACTTTAAGTTTACTTGACATGAACACATCCCGTGTGATTTCATTCTTTTATGTGAAGTCAACAAGTTTTAACTTTTGATTTCACTGTATTAACATTTTTTTTACAGCCTCACATAAAGCATGCAATTATCAACACACATGGAAAGCATGTGGTGTGCACTTCAATAATCGATTAAGCTAAATATTATCACTTTTGTGTATTAGTTTTCTTAATAAAAGAATACTTTGTATCCTGAAACAACCAAAAATCACAAAAAATGTTTCACTTTATGCACTAAAACCCAAGTTGTTTCATCGTGATTAAAAAAAAGTTTTGTTTACCTGGCAGATCAGGGTCATGTGACCCGGTTAGGTCATGTCATGTGACCTCAGTGCTTTTATGTTCTGTCCTGGACTAAACTAAAGGTTCTGTGTGAACTGGTTCTACAGAGTGCATACAAACAAAGCTAGCAGGACATCACATGTTGGTTTGTGGATTCATGGTTTAAAGTCAGGAGCTTGGTGTTTGAACTTCACCATGTTTATGCAGCCAGAAGTGACCATATATGGATTTGAAGGGAGAAGTGAGGAGTGAGGAGCTCACAGCAACATCTCCTCCAGATGCTGTTGATAATATGATGAATCTAATGACTCTTTTCCACCACATGGTACCAGCTCTGCTCAACTCGCCTTTGTTACCGGGGTTTCACAGAGGATAGTACCTCCTCCAGGTAGCTGGAGGAGAACGTTCAAGAAGTAATCTCCAGAATAACTGTTGTGGTGTCACAGGAAGAATTTATTTAATTTAATAAGTTAGAGCCTGTTAAAAATGTGTGTGAGGTCCCGCTCCAACCTCTGTTAGCTGACGTTATTCAAATATCATTTTAACGTTGCACTAAAGTATGTTTTTGTGTTATTTTTATTGTTTATCTCCCACAATGTAGAAACTTGTTATTCTGACTCTCACTGTACAAACTGTGTCGACGTGCAGGTACAGATGTTGCCGTGCAGTAATTCCAGCCAATCACATTTGAGTACCTGCTAGTACCTGGTCCGCCCCTTTTTTGCAACCACAGGAGAGCAGGTACGAGAAGCATGATACAAGGTACCAGGTACTTTTTCTTAATAGAAAACCAAACTAAACCAAGTAGATTCAAGTAGAGTAGAGCTGGTACCATGCAGTAGAAATGCGCCATTTACAGTTTTCATTTACAGGAGCACCGCTGTGAAGGATACTTCACTTACCTGCTGGAAACTAGGGATACCAGGGATAGCTATTGACTAAAACACCTGTCACATATCTATTCAATGTTTCTGTGTTTGCTACTTTTTACCACCTGGTCACACAGTATCCGCACCACAGAGATTCATTTGGTACAATAATAAAGAGAAGGTGTTGTGGGTGGTGGAAATGTGATTTGGTTACGAGCCGTGTGGAGTCACGGTGGCAAACTGTGCAAATGATCCCAGCAAGAAAAACAATAAAGGGATTGGAGACTCACCTCCCACTGCAGGTGAGGGGGGATGTTTCTGATCTGAAGTTTCCTGGTCCTATGGAGAGAAGAACAAGAAGAAGATATGAGCACATGTGCAAACAGAAAGAGACGTGTTTGAAACTTCCCCGTGATGTAAAAAAATAAAACGCATGTGAAATCCTGTGCGTCGAAACTCAGGGATGAGAGAGAGTGAAGGGAGGAGGAGGAGGAGGAGGCTGAATGGAGCCAGGACGTGTCTTGAGAGACAAACAGGAGGGAGGGAGGGAGAGAGTCCGTTTGAAGTGACGCTGAATGAACTAAAACAGCTAGCATCGCTAACCTCCAGCTGTACGAAGCTCATGTGTGACAACAACGAGCCCGGCAACATCTGACCTGGTCATCACTGTAACTACAGCTCTACACACACATCACTGCTCAGGCACAGCAACAGAGTCAGCAGCATCTTTTAGACACCATTTGAAGTTGTTTCGGAGTGTTTTGGAGCTAGCATCTTGTAGTCATCAGGCTTTTTTCACTTCCCCATTTGCCTCATTTTTGAGGTTCATCATTTCTACATACAACAGTTTATGTGAGGAACCAACATCAACCATAGACAAGATATGATGCAACAAAAAGAGAGATAATAAATATAGAAATGTGAATTTCAATGAACGTTTAGCCTATGTAGACATAATTCAGACATTTGTACATGTATGTAAGTATATAGAACAAAAAAGACTAGAAAATGCTTATTTAAAAAATACAGAAAAGTAGACATAATAAATACAGAAATATGACTAACAATGATTTATGTAAACACAAAAAACAGACTCATGTGGAGATAGATAGATAGATAGATAGATAGATAGATAGATAGATAGATAGATAGATAGATAGATAGATAGAAAACCCAAACAAACACATTTTAGTTGAGTATATACTTCTGTATATATTTCATATATGTTAATAATAGATGTTCACTTGCTGCCTAATGTTAAATAATTCACCCACTGACATGTGTCATTATAGCCACATAATCTGAACGTCATGGTTGATGGGTACATGTCACCAGGACAGTACACAAGGATCTACCTGGTCCTTCTTTTCAGAGTGAGGAGGAAGTATGAGATGTGATGAAGCTCTCCTACCTATCACTACCATCTATTTATATCATGTCACAGTCTGTTGATCTTCAGCATTTCTGGAGTGAAACCCTCTTGATGGCCTCACTCGTGTGACTTTTCTAGGTGTGTGGTTCTTTTAATTTCATATGTTCACTGTTGTACTTCAACAGTTTTACAACAAATTTTTACCTTCTCAGCAACTGAACTACTGGCACACATCAAACCAGAGTGCTGAACATATTTTTATTCCAATTCGAGGTGTTATGATGATCCACCTGAAGGGGCGGGACCTCATCTGTTGCTCATTGCTGATATTTGCCTCAAGGTTAACATGTTACATTCAACATCACAGGTTGGATATACATCCATGACTACATCCTGGCCACTTCACCTCAATGACTTCCATGTATACCATGCACTGAGGGTATGCAACAAGCATCAGCTCATTCACTAAAGCTAGAGGTTTCCTTTCAGTACATCCGAGCAATGAAAGACAGCAAATACCATCAACTTCAATTTAATTCATGTCAGTAGAAGACACCACAAGTGCATCAGAGCATCTCACACTGTACCAGTACCAGTCTACGGGGATTAAAGTGAGTTTCCAGCTTCTCATTTCACTGCGAGACATCCACGATCAAAGCCAGCCAGGTGTTGGGACTCCGCTCTGCAAGTGCCAACAGTGTTGGTTTGTTCAGTGATGACTGAACTGGCTTCTGGGATTTAAATATCAACTTCAAGACCACAAGCCATTTTGGAAACAAATCCTCCTGCACCTCCTCCATCTGCGAGCACGTCGAGCTTGAGCCAACCAGTTGGGGAGTCTGCGTCTTCCTCACAGAGATATGTCCTATATCACCCCGACGTGTCGCCCATGAGCTGCTGATATTACTCCACCATCTGTACCACTATCTCTCTGAACCCAGATAAACTGCCGAGAAACGTCTTGTTCTTGGCTTCGACTTGGATTCTCATTCAGACAGAAATATATCTGCTCTGTTATTTCCAGCTCGACTGTACGTCCACGTCCTTAAAGCCCCTCGGCCTAACATCCCCATCCGACTGCTGTAGCCAAACATTACAGGGTTTGTTGGAGGATAAAGGGAGGGTAGTTAACCAGCATCTTCACTCACACAAAGTGATGAAGAAACCCATTAGCGTCAGCTTTTGTGTTTGCGGATACTTGCTTTTGTGTGTTATCTTGGCCTCGTCTCAGTTTTAACCCGTTTACTGATGCATGTGTACGTCTGAAGTGATGACCCTCCTCTCCCTCCAGGCGATTGGCAACACAAAGCACTTCTCTCGTGTCCTCCCTGGGTTTTGTGATCTCTTGAGAACTCTCAAACTTGAGTATCATTCAGCCTTAAGAGGACGGGCATGGAGGGTTTTAATCAATGATGGTTTGGCCATTGATTCCCTGAAAATCTGAAAATTAAACTCATCCCATTGGGACAAATGGATTGTGAAGAATTAGAGTAGTGTTTGTGCTCTGCTTCTTAGACCCTCGCTGAAGGGTGGTGATGCATTTTGCTATGGGCCTGATTGGGAACCACTCTGGATAACCTTAGATGTAACAATTAAAAACAGAGCAACGCCACATCTTCCCCTCATTACCATCTTTAACAACCACGCACCCCACCCAGCTGAGCATCAATGGCTTTAAATGACCCACCCCCATCCCTCCCTTGCATAATAAACCCCACCCAAACCCCCCAGGAGGCGCCAACACAGAAGAATAGTCTTTTGTGCGTCCAGAATACCTGACATCCCCCATCCAAAACAAAAAGAAAGAAAGAAAAACCCTTTGATCCTCAATCAATGTTTGACCATCAGCTATATAAACTACCTACACTCTCCAGTCCAGTTAAATACACAGACCACGTCTCCACACACACCAAAATACCGCCAACTTCCACCTTACCGACACATCAACTCCCCGTCATCCTCTCCGAAGCCATTTCCAAACCATCATCCACTACCCCCCCATCACCACCACGCAGACATCCCAACCCCCATCAGTGAACTTGTGTGACCCCTACCGTTGCCACCTGCTAACCCTCGGCCTACGCCATTGGTTGAAACCATGGCAACAGGTTAAGAATGGGCGGGAAAAGAAGAAGGATGGGCGGGCGGATGGACAACAAAACAACACGCCTCACATTCACTCCTGTGCTCGGTCATTTATCTGTTTTGACTTCACTTTTAAATATTGATCAGCCATTAAAAGTTTGTGCAAAATTCTAATAATAAACCTTTTTATTACCAAAGGCTGGCACGGCCCTGTGATACCATTCTACATTTAATTTAATCCAAGGTGTGTTCATAACATTTAATGCCTCCTGAAAACAGAAACTATGTTTTCTCGTTAACTGCATGTATGCTGATAAAATGAACAAAGATCATGAAGATAAATGTCAACCAACGACACCAGAAAGAAATAAACTTTTAGACAGAAACACATTAAAAAAACATTTTTAAAATAGAAGAACTGAAGCTCTTGAAGTTCCCTCAGCTGTGAAGGTATCGAATCAACGCTCAGCTCCGGTCTCTTTGTCTTGCTGGAGGCCGGAGAGAGAAAGAGGAGGAGGAAGAAAAGAAGACAAGAGAATGAAAACAGTGTGGTCCTCGAGGAGGAGGAGGAGGAGGAGGAGAAAAGCCTTTGCTTCTAGGAGGGGTCAAAGGTGAAGGGTCAGAGCTCTTCAGCCCAGACAGAGGGGGGCCACAGTGAGGCGTGTCTGTGGGTGTGAGGGTTGTGTTGTTCTACACTTTCATAACCAAAAAGTAAACCTACATGACCATCAGTGAGAGGAGAGCACGTAAACCCTGTGGGTGTGCATCCCTCCACGTAACCATGTGCACCATCAGCACCACGAGCTGTGTAGATCATCTACTTAATGATGTGACAGCGATACACGCTCATTACTACAGCGGCGCAGAGATAATTGCTGTTTCCACTTCCACGCTAGGTGCTACCACAAGACTAATTGCTCCAGCAACTGGAACTGACACAAACAACGACTCTCAATCAACAAGAACCTTCTGCTGCCTGATATCACCAGACTGGTCCCATCTGAGGAGTCGGGTACCGGGCGTCGGGGGGGCTCCAGCTGCACTGGAGGACGTCCATGTTCCTCGCAACAGAGGGGACAGAAACTTTCCATCAAACCTCAGGACCGCTGTGATTAATTTAACCATCTGATAGGATCGGTTCAGGTTTTCAGTCCACTCTTAAAATCCTGAAGAAAAAGATCCTGAAACATTCACCTTTGTGGCGTAAAAATGAAAGTGTGTGTCCAGCTGAGCACGACAGCTTTGGGGCGTGGTCACATGACACATTAAACTTCATTTGAGGCTACTGAGGTACAACCAAAGCAATACACTAAAAATGAGATGATTAATCGTACATAGGACATATTCAAACTGCTGAAGGCAAACAGCAGGTAAATTATTTTCTGTTTCAAAATGTGGAGAAACATTTTACACAGATAAACTCATGGGATTCACATTTCAAAAATTCAACCAAATATCTTACTTTTGTGTTTTTTATGTCACATTTATCAACGTGTATCTACTAAAAAATATACCTTTTAAATTTACCTAAATAAAGGAAAATGCATTTTTTCTGATAATTTATTTTGCTTAAAAGTCTAAAGCCATGATGAAACTCTTAACTATGTAATTTATGTAAAAACTTCAAGAATAATATTAAGATTTTATTTTAAAAACTCTGGAAGTTTTACATGACTGTTAGTAAGACAATGAATGAAAGGCTCAGAGCTGCAGCCATGAATGGACCTCTATTAACTTTATTGATTATGTTGCCCTCGATATGAACGTGCAGTAAGACACTGGCAGCAGCTTGCTGTGGTTTACTGTTGCTCCCGTTAACATCTACATTCATCCACTGTGTGTGTTGTGCAGCTTAACGAGCACAACATGGACACAAAGCTTTCTGGGAAACTGTGTGTGTTACAGTATGGTGAGCAGCAGTGTTTCTTTTAATCTGATTAATTCTGAGACCAAGTCAGACACAGAGATTACGAGCTGAAAAGTCAATGAAAACTGTCCCCAGCAGTCTAGTACTGATTCCTGCAATAAAACAAAGCAGCACTCAGTCCAGGCTGTTAAACATAAAAAGATCTGTCATTTGAAGGATTTATGGTATAGATTTTTTCTGTACTTCTGTAATTAATCAATTAACATAAATACAAAAACCGACTTGTCTAAAGTAACATTATATCATTTAAGAAATACAATATCCCCACGTTAAAGATAAATTCAAGTTTAATTCAAACAATACATAATTTTGTTTGTTAATTGACAGATATATTGTTTAGTTGTTGAATAAATTTATTATTAACAGTAATGTGTAAATATCCTGAATTATAAAAAAAAAAAATCGCAAGATTTCAAGTAAACTTAAACCTGAAATATGTTTTAATAATAGAAAATTAAGGTGTTTCTCTGAGCTGATTGTACATTATTTATTTTTTTAACTACACTGAATGTCGTGTGTGTGTGTTTGTCGTCCTGCTCCCTGTGGAAATTTCCTCTGCCCTAAAAAAGTCATGTTTGACAGGTCTGAGCAGAGCATGTCCAGCAGCCCAGGTGGCAGGTGCTAGCTGCTACCTGCTATACTTGCTAAATCGGGTAAAACCGCTGAGTAAGCGTTCAGGAAACTGCTGCATCCAATCAAACACACACACACAAAAAGAGGACAACCCTCGTGAAGATCTCTTGAAGTCTTTACATCATCGGTCAGAGAGACACGAGGACGATGGAGCGGCCTGCGTCTCCCACACAGAGACAGACACTCCCAGTAACTGGAAAACAAAGTGCACATAAACTGTTCCAGCTGACAGCTCCACAAGTGCTCATCAATACATCGCAAAGCCTTTTATCCACAGCTTCGCCGCGTCGGGCATTAGCTGCCTTCGGCGTGGGGTCTCAAGTGACCTCACCAACAAACAGCGTGATAAACCACAGCGCCTCCCGACCAGACTAAACAAATCAGCATAACAGACTCCATAAACAAGTTGAAAGAACGCCACGGGGTTTAAAGACGCCTGCAGCCCGGGCTCTGCCCAGCACCGAGCCAACACTCTGCCAGTTTAAAGTTGAGCTGTGGTTATTATCCACACACGACAGACTCAGTGAGGAGTGGGAAAATGTTTGCACCAGTATCCACCAATCTGATCGTGCAGGCTCAGCTTTACAACGTGGTTTTATAATGCAGAAATTGAATCGTAAGCAAATCAGAATCAGAATACTTTATTGACCCCCGAGGGGAAACTGGGTCAACTGCAGTGTCTTACATAAGAGGGAAACAGAGTAGAATTAGAAATAAGTATAAGAAAAAAAACTGAATAAAACAAGTTTCAGTAGTGATGAATGCAGCATGCAATGAATACAGCTGCATATATACATAAATAGTGCAGCATTGAATGGTATATTAAATTATTAAATTACACTAATGTACAGTGTAGTTTAATTATTGCTGAAGAAAAGTTAGAGTTGTTATTGTCATTCTGTACAGATGTATAATGAGTCCAGGGAGTCAGACTGGACATCTTTGTTTACACCTGTCTCCACTTGTGTTCAGATGTCACTATGGCAACGGGCCTGTGCAGAGTTTTTATTACAGATCATGTTAAAAGAGAGGAGAAGACAAAATGATTCAAGAACTATTGTGTATCTGTTGACACTGGTTCAGGTGAGAGGAGAATCACCCAGACCACACTTGTCTTACACTTGTCTTCAGCACTGTCCACTCATGATCCCATCACCCGAGACACATCTTAAAACCAAGTGTAAACAGGGTGTTAGAGGCGGTCTGTGATGCATGTGACGACTGATACTGGAGTTATGCAACTGTGCAAGAAACTTCCTCAACACTCTTGATGTTTAGGTGTCTGGTATCAAACCACCACAGTCCCATGGTCTCTATAGTGTAATCCTGCAGGTACACAACAAGGTCAACAGTTCCCCAAATAGAAAGAAAACACATCATTTCTGTGGCTGGAGTTACTTGCACTTTAATTTTCTCTGCTCCTGATGGTTTTGCCCTCGCTCAGTATTTGAGGAAATACAGACTTGTACGTGCTCCTGTATTTGTCATCACACGTCTTTGATTTTGTACAGATGACACGAACAAGAGATGACGAGGGTAGATTGTGTTATCTGTGGACCATAGGTGTTTCCATGCTAAGCTAACGGACTGTAGCCTTATATCTATACTAGAATCAATCTTCTCATCTCACTCTTCCTTTGAAAGATAATTATGTGACTGGAATTTATTTACTGCTCCGCTCTCGTCTCTAACTACACATTAAAGCACATAGAAACAATAGTGTCCAGTGTAGCCATTACCTGCAATAAAAAAAAAAACCCTACATCACAGCTTCCTCTCCGATGTCCCCGAGCAGGAACCGAATGCCGGCTCCCGGCACAGGAGCACAGAAGTGCAGGGGGTTAATATTTTATAAGAGCTATCTAGCCAGCATAAAATCACAGATGAATATTTTATTGCTAATGGCGAGGAGTGAGTGGATGGAGGCAACCAAACACCATCATCAACTTTTTGTTACCAGACAAATACCTCCATCATCTCAGCAGCCAACTACATGTCCTCCCATCATACAGCCCTCACCATCATCATCAGGACCGATGAGTGTGTCATTTCATCACTCGCATGAGTTGAGGTGAAGCAATGAGAAACTCAGTGATCAAGAAGTCTGCTGAAGAAGACACACAGGTGGATCATCGCCACTCTGTTAGTTTCTCTCCTGCAACTTTTTTGAAATGCCGCTTGAGGACTATCCCCAACAAATGTTACAAACTCTTCCTACACCTCTCCATTTCCTTCTGTCCTCTCGTGTCCCATCCTGGAGTTGCTGTCCCCCCCCATCTCTCCCAGTGCTGCAGACCAGAGTGACAGTTCCAGTGGAAGTAACTGTAGCTGTACGAGAGCTTTAAATAGACAGCGCAGACGGGAGGAGGGAGGAAAAGGAGGAAGAGGAGGAGGTGGTGGGAACAAGGGGAGAAGAAAGGAAAGAGGAGGCTGGAGGAGGAGGAGGGTTTCCGTGCGAGAGGACGTGAGCGGAGCGTGGAAGGGAGTGTGCCAGCTGCCAGCTGTAAATATGTGTCAATGCAGCGAGTGCGAAGACGAGCTGCGAAGGGAAAAGTGTGTTTTTTAAAGAGTAAATTCACACTATATGTTGCACGGGGCAGGAAGCTGTGTATCGCACACTATGGGTTAGAAATATCCGACAGCTGATGTCACAGTTATTAGACGTCAAAGTAAAAAAAAAAAAAAAAAAAAAAAAAGCAGCTTTATATCCCACATGAGATGCACAAGAGGTTTGATTGTTTCAAGCTGAAAATAAAAAGTAAAGAGGTGTTCATTCATCGTAAAAAACACTGTGTTGTTTTAAATACTCACACTAACTACATGCTGGGTTAGTTTAACAGGGTCAGCAACTCCAGTAGTGAGTAAAAACAATACTGGATGAGAATAACTGGATGTTAAACAGCCCAGTGTTTCCTCTGCACAGACACCATGGGCGGCTCCATTACTTCCCATTTGCACCTTTAAGGAAAATGTAAATACCTGTAAGGTGGCATCCAAAGGTAGAAAATAGAAACAAATTTAATCAGAGCAAGAAAACAGAGAAACAGAAAGATTTGCCCGGTCACACCTGTCACCACTCCCTGATTGGCTGAGCGTTACAGGAGAAAGCTTAATATGCCCACTGGCTGTGTAATCCCATTGGTTCACCAAACCCTACTCGTGGCTGAATCGTGTCCAATCAGAATCTAACGCTGATGTCATCTGTGGAGCTGTCCAACAGTTCAAATCTACAAAACCATTCAAGTATACAATGTGTGTGTGAATTATAAATATCACTTTAGTTTGTGTTCTGTGCTTTTCTCCGACTTTGAGGGGATCCATGCCTTTATCTCATTTATCCCTTTAACTGCTGCAACAGTCTCTATGCAGGTGTCTCTCAGTCCCTGGTGTCTCGGCTGCAGTTGGTCCAGAACGCCGCTGCCCGCCTTTTAACTGGCTCACGCAAGCGAGATCACATTACACCTGTTTTAGCCTCCCTACACTGGCTCCCGGTCCACTTTAGAATTGATTTTAAGATTTTACTATTTGTTTTTAAGTCCGTACATGGGTTAGCACCTGCATATCTCGCAGACCTTTTAACTGTGCACACGCCGGCTCGTGCTCTGAGGTCAGCTGACCAGTTGCTCCTGGTGGTGCCAAGGGCCAGAGGGGAGAGCGGCCTTCTCTAGTTGCTCCAAAACTTTTGTAGGGCCTGCTCTTCATGTCAGGACCTCACCCACAATTAACACTTGTAAAACTCATTTAAAAACCTATTTTTATTCTTTGGCTTTCAAACCGGACTGAGAACTTGTCTTTTAGTTACTTGTTTTTTCTGTATTTTAATTATTTTTATTATTACTGCATTTTTATTACATTTTACTAGTGTAAATTTGATTATCAGTTTGTTTTTGTGCAGCACTTTGGTCAACGTCTGTTGTTTTAAATGTGCTTTATAAATAAAGATTGACTTGACTTGGCTTTTCTTCCTTATTTTCTGTATTGTCTAAATTTTACAGCTCAGATTTAGAAAGGTTTATTATAATATTTATTAACATATTCTCACTTCAAATGCATCCCCACTTTATCATATTTTAGTGTTTTTGTTTTTCTACTTCTATCTGTGTATATGCTAAATGTATTCTACTGAAATTTACCTTTGAGGACTAATACAGTGTTATGACTTAAGAAAACACTTAAACCATTATCATTACTAAGCTGCTACTACCTATTTTTTATTTTGGCATTAATCATCTTTATTTGCGAGAACTTTAAGAAAATATAGACCATATAGTTTTTAATAAAATTGAGAATTACATTTTTAAAATCTATTGTTCCTTCTGCTGCACTTAGCAAAGATTAGGAAAGAAGTTTAAGATGTTGTGGGCGACATGTTGTGGAGAGAGGGGGAGGCCTCAGTCCTGGAATTCATTTAGAGTAAAAGAGGAGGAGGAGGAGGTGCAGCAGGAGACTACGGGTCAAAGTTCACTCTCTGTTCTCCACTCTGACCCCGCCTGCAGCTCGTGCGGCAGGTCCTCCATTTTGCAAAGACGAGGGTCTCCATTTTGAGAAAGTGGACCTGACTCAGCCATGGCCGTTACGTAAT
>OOFC01021353.1:17886-31058 GCA_900323345.1 Pseudochromis fuscus
GGGGGGGGGGGGGGGGGGGCACACAGCCTATAGATGGATAGTTATTGGATACACATTACAGCTGTGGTGCTCTGCGTTCAACACAAGAGAAAAGAGTAAAAAACGCACGTCGGTAAAACGGTGCCACACCTCCCTCCGTGTGCGCGCACAGACACGCGCACCACTTCAATCCCCCACTTAGAGACTCTACAAATACAAAGTGTTTTAATAATAGGGTTCATGTAAAGCACAGGAGCGCGTGAGGCTTGGAATACAAATAAAATGTATATATGCATCTGTCATTATCTCACCATGTTTCGAGCGCGCGCGCACGCACCTTCTGCTTTCTGGTGTGGAGGAGGAGAGCGGCAGGAGCGCGCCCCCTCCATTCATAAAGTGCGTAAAAACTACTTGGGAGTTACTACACCGGCGCGAGCGAGGGGAGGGGAGGGGCCGGCGCGAGGGAGAGAAGAGGAGGAGGACGTTATACTATAGGATGTGTGCCATGACTGCGCACGGTTGACATAGCCTACAACATGGGGGGTTTATGGTGCTGTAGTATGGCAGTGAGGACGAAAGAAACAAGGTTCACGCTTTGAGTGAGAAGTGTCGGGGTTTGCTTTTTGTCTTTTAACTGTTTAAATCCCCGCGCGGCTTCCCGCACGAGGCAGGTGAAGGTTACGGGAAAAAAAGAAAGAAAAGGGTTGAAATAGGCTCTTTTCTGGAAACACCGATCTGGTGAATGGAGCCCACAGCACGTCCTAGGAGGAGCGTTTGTTTCTAATTTACAGCCGATAGAAAAAGGCATGAACGCACAGTGCGGCGTTAGTTAAGTAAAGAAAAAAATAATTATATGCGTTTTTTGCAGATTTGAAAGATTCCCAAAGACAATGCTGGCGTAAAAACGGCATAAAGTCGAGGAGGGGGACTCCATGAAAGACTAACATGGCGGCTGAGGTGGAGCAGCTGTGGAGGTTATATTCCGTTATTATAACTTGATAATATCACATGGGGTCTATAATGACAGGCGGCAGGTGGGAATAAATTATACGAAGACAGGTAAATGGTGATTCTTGAGCCATTTTAAAGGTGTGAGTTTGAAGAACCACAAAATCGCCAAAAAACTATGTTTTAACATCCACAGTGTTTCCTAAATGACACCTACGCCACGTGACTAATACAATTTAAACTATAAGGAAACAACTTCACATTTTAAAGGAGCTCTGTGGTAATTCATCTACTTTGTTTTTTTTAAAAAAGAACTCAACCAGATATTTCAAAACCTTTTTTCTTTTAAACGTATTTCTATTGTTATTTCTGTTCATTTAAATAACAACTATTAGGAGACAATTGGTATAGAACAAATAAAACCAAAGAATTAAAGAAACAAAAACTGCATTATTTTAGAAAAAAATATATAAAAGTGATGAAAAACAAAAAGGAAAAAAATAAAAGTAGCAGATTGGCAGTCATTTAATTCAGAAACTACTCCAAGAACAATATAACTGGTAACTCTTTGAATATAAACATTTATTTAACATATGATGACAAGTTTAGTTTAGATGTTTATTAATAAAGAAGTTTCAAAGTCTTCAGTGAGACCCACAAAGTACTAGTGCTGGTAAACTTCATAAATTTAGTTTTTCAGATACTGTTCTTTAAATTGTTTAAATGTGAACTGATAAAGTAATTTTATGAATCAAGTTGAAAATGACACAAATTAAATAATTACCAAAAGAAAAATAAGCAATTTTCTGACAGATTTCAACTGTAATCATTTCACTGCTGACTTTACAGAAACGAAGTAACCCTGTGCTTTCATATATTACAGTTAATTTCTGTTTTTACTGCTTTATTTCTGCATGAACATTAATCCGTTCATGTACTAAACCCAAAGAGGTTTTTGGATTTGGGGAAAAGGTGCAGACAAATTATTTTGCAGCAGGAAAAATAAAAAAACCCTAAGTTTATGAATGTGAAGCACAGGTTGAGAGCTGTTTTTAAAAGGCTCGAGTATGTGAAGGCTTTAATCTGTGATTGAGAAAATTAAAATAAAAGTCGGAGGAGAACTTTCAACAATCCTCATTTTAATGTCTAACATCACAGGTTGTGCAAAGTGGAAACTGTTTCTATCTTTAGGAATTAATTTGTATCATAACTGCAGAGTCTCTTTTACTAAAAAAATAATCAATTTCTGGACAAAAATGTTTCCAGGTTTTCTGGATTAATTGATCACAATTCAACTCACATGTGGACAAGGGAGAAACAAAAGTTGTTGTTATTTTAAACAACATTTGAGGACAAATTAGACTGAGCAAAATGAAGGTGGACGTGGGGCCCGGCCTCCTCCGTGTCTCCCCTCCTCAAAAACAAAATGGGGGAGAAGGAGGAAGATGGGAGGGAGGGAGTTCCTGCTTTGTCTAAATGAGAGAGTGTGTGTGTGTGTGTGTGTGTGACGTCAGCCTCTGCTTTGTTTTGAATCGGCGAGGAACAGGGTGGGACCAACAGCAGCCTATAGAAGAGCTGCAAGGAAAGGGGCCCGTCTCCTCGCCACACACACACACACACACACACACAGACTGGGCAGCCAGCCTCACCTCCTTGGATTTCACTCCCTGGTTTGCAGCTCTGAACAGCAGAGGGCCGACTGAGTCACGGTGCTGCTGCTGCTGCTCTGCTGCTTCACACAAGTTACTGCAGCTTTAACTCCCACAAATTGAAACTGATGGAGAGGGTTTCATTTGAAGAGAAGTCCTCAGTTAGTTTGCGACAAAAAGGAGCAGATACAACTAAAATGTCCACCTAAACTCCCTTTACTACACATCAGAACTGGGTTAAATTAGACTAATTACATGTTGGGTTAATTTACCCAACAACATGTTATTATTTTTACCCAATATCCTGCTGTTAATGCTCAGTATTTAGTTGTTTCTAAACAACATTTTATTGTTTTAATCCAACATTTTGTTGTTTTTGTACTTATCTTACTGGGTTAAATTAAATCAGCTTGTAGTTGGTTGATTTTGTTTACCCAGTTGTGGGTTAAAAGTGCCCAGTAGTTTGTAGTATAAACTGCTGTTAGAGCAGTGTAATATATAAATTAACCTAACAAAGCATAGTAGCATACCACAACTTAATACTACTGCTACTACTACCACTACTACTACTACTACTACTACTAATACTTATAATAATAATAATAGTTAAACTGGAAGAAAATCTCTCCTTTTCCATCCCCTGCTGTTACATGACACCCAGACCTTTGAGTGCTTGTTTTTCACCTGTTAGGAAATACACACAAATTGTGTTTATGATGGACCAAAAAAATTAAAAATATTTCTGCCAGTTTCATTGTGTGGATTTCAGCAGTTTTTGTATCTTTGCTTCACACTGTGTTTCCTCAGCCTCCATAAACTCTTATGTAACTTTCTTAAAGCAAAAACACACCTCTTTTGTGTCACTCTGCTTTTTCCTCCTCTTGCAACACTGAGTTTTTATGTTCAAGTCAAATCTACATTAGTTCAGACAAATTTCTAAAAATGTTTTCAGACAAATATAAATAGTTTCTTCATAGTTTTTCCCACTTGATTGACCATTTTGAATTTTTAATTGCCACATGGGTATTTAGTTTAGATTTTTACTCATGCTTAAATTTCTATAATGTGTGTAACCTCTTTGTTTTTTATGTTTGTCTATACACTGAGCATGTTATCTTCAGCTGTTATGTAATGAATTGTGCTGTATGAATAAAACTGTCATTGCCATTACTGAAAAGTCCATTAAACTACGATTCACTCTCAAACCAGTTGTGATGTTACAGTGTGAAGTCTTCATTAGCTTCAATTTTACACAGTGCAGCTTCATCCTCATGAATTAAACTATTTTTTTATTAGGAGGGTTTTAAATTAAATGTAAAATATTTTTCTTTTCCACTTAAATTTAATTTGTAAAATAAATGTCAATCATCAAAACAAAAAAAAACTGCTCATTTGCCTTGTTGAAGGAATAACAAGTAGTTAGCAGTAAAAGCTACTGGACTAACACAGGTTATTACAGTTTGAAACTTAGCATCAGAAGGAGGAACTGTGCAGAAAATAGGAATAAAATAACTTAAAATGAACTTTTAATCAGTTGTAGAGTGTTAACACATTTCTTCTTTAAAGGGGGAGAGATGAAAACTGAACAAGTCATTATTATTTTTTCATCTTTTAAAATCATCACTGTCATTTTAAAGTTGTGGGAGAAAATGGTATTTTCATCAGCAGTGGGGCTGAGACGATGAGAGGAGCAGCGGGGGCGGCCGAGTCTAAAGCGAGGGCGGCTTTTTTTTTTTTTTCTTTCTTCTACAAAATTGGGCCATTACACATCGACTGATGCGCTGCTGCTGCTGCTGCTGCTGCTGCCAACACACCGAACATCCTCTCTCACTCCTCTTCCCATCCACTCCACGCTGCTCAAACACCGCAGCCTGTTGTCATGTTGCAAATCAGGGGGACTCTGGTCGGGCCTAAAAATACATGTGCTGGCTGTCAGTGATCCCGTCAGAGGAGGTGGCGTGCGTTTCTTTTCCGCCCCAAAATAATGAATTCTGCTGTTAGAGCGAGCCTAAGTAAGCCCGTCAAACTGTCACACAGCATTTTTCTGGAAGGCTCCCACCCAGCAGCACATTGTACAACTACTGCGACACCTCCCTCCGCACACACGCATACCTCCGCACCACGTGAGCCGGTGCAGTGGATGTGATATGGCACACCCCCGACTTGTACACACCCACTTTGGAGAAGGAGGGGGGAGGAGGAGGGAGGTGGGACATACTTAAACGGCTGGGGGGAGGGGACTCTCCCAGCTCTCCCTCCCACCCTCTGTGCAGCTCATATATGTCTGCAAGTGTGTGCATGCGTGTGTGTGTGTGTGCATGCATGCGCGCGGCCGCAGCACATGCCTGTGTGTCAGACATGTGACCAGCAGGCAAAGCCTCCATTTTAACTCTTTGAGACTCTGAGTGTAGGAGGAGGGGGAGAGGAAAAGAGAGAGAGGTGGATCATGGGAGGCAAGGTAACTGAAAGCAAACTGAACTGTGAGGCTGATTAAAAAGATCTTGTTGGAGTCTGAATGCAAACCCAGACCTTGAGACAGCGCTCTGTGATTCATCTTTGCCCTGGTGGATTCAGGGCATCATGGAGTCTTGTAATTTTAGTCTATTAGCTGGATCTACATTAAAATGGCACTGTAATGTCCAGGATGATGAAATGTCCAGAAAGTGTCCCTGGGTTAGAGGTTCTCCCAGAGCTTTGTGATTTGTGTTTCAAATCCTCCCAATGCTGCACGAACGCAACAATAACGTCTGGATGTTGGTCGTAAAAACAAACATCCTTCGACCTGCTCCGTCCTGATCATTGCAAACGACAAACATCCTGCATGTAGTGGTTCCACACAGCTGCAGGAAGCAGCAGCTTAAGATCTCTAAACCATCAGAAAGTATGACCCCCCTGAACAGATTTGCGTCACCTGACTTGAAAAAGTTTTAACTTGAGCGACCAATGTGTGTCATGTAGTCTCCAAAAAACCAATCAGCATTGGGATTCACCAAACACAAATAGAGGACGAGTGTATCGTCTCCGTCAGTGTCCGTCCAGAGTTTCACGACACAACTTGACTCTGGACCAAGATATAACCAAGAGGCAGTTGAGCTTTTCGTCATTTCTAGTTCTTCCACAACAATATTTGCGATCTCGTTCATTGTTGGTGGCAAATATGTCGCTCGCCGTGGTTTTTCCAGGAGGAGTACTCACACCTGGTAAAATCAGGAGACTAAAATAACGAAAAATGGCGGCTTTCAGTCCTGCATTGATGATGTATTTTCTGTTAGGTCTTTATCGGCGACGCATCAGTGTTGACACTGTAGAAGACACGAGGTCACATGACAACCTCAACGTGAGGTTGCAGCGATCAGATATCAATACATCTTGGCTGCAGAAACATTAATTTAAGACAACTGAGAGGTTTTTTCAAACAAGCCAAACCTGCCAGAATAACCACCAACAATAACCTGCCAAAAGCTACAAGCCCGTATCGACCAATCGGTGTGTTTCTACTGAGAGGTTTAAGAGGATCCTCTGCAGTTACTCCCACATAAACCACAACACTCAATCTGTCTTCACTAAAAACAAGAAAGACCAAATGAAAGGAATTTTTAGAGGTTATTTCTGCTGGTGATGAACCTCAGAGGTGGACACCTGCTGGAGACGAGCTGCGGACGGACGGATGGACGGACAGATAGACATGGTGAAACAGGCTGGCCTTCAAGCTGGAGCCCAAATCACTACACGTCCAGTTTGGATTTAAAAACAAAAGTGAAAAAAACCCCACATCATTCTGAGCCTAAATATAGAGCATCCAGTCTGTCAGAGCATTTTAGCTGAGCAAGGCCACCAGTTAGCTCTGTATTCAACACTCAGCATGGACTCATCCACAGCTCTACACATAATAGAGAACCTCACCACGGTCCCACTGCAAAACCAACATGGAAATAAACAGAAAGAGACCTTCACAAGAACCGCCGCACATCTGACAGCAACTCTACACAACAGGCAACAGGCAACAGCAACAGCAACTCTACACAACACACAACACACAACTCTACACAACAGGCAACAGGCAACAGCAACTCTACACAACACACAACACACAACAGCAACTCTACACAACACACAACAACAACTCTACACAACAGGGAACAGGCAACAGCAACTCTACACAACAGACAACAGACAGAGCTTCATCTTTGAGGCTGAAGAACACACTCTGGTGTGCAAACGCTGGTGTGTATTAACTTTGAACTGGGTCAATATTGGACCAACTACATGTTGGGTTAATTTAACACAGTAACATAGGATGTTTTACCCAAAATTGTGTGGTTTTTGTTCAGTATTTTGTAGTTTGTAGCAAATATTTTGTAGTTTTTATCCAGTATTTTATTGATTATATTGAACATGTTGTTGTTTTGATTCATCTACCTGAGTTAATTTAACCCAGCATTTAGTAAGTCCAATATTTACACAGTCCTGGGTTAAAACAACATTATGTAAGGTGTACTAGAAAAAGTCAGCAAAACAAACACAAAAACTCATGTATAAAATAATATTTTTTAATACTGTAATAAAATAAGGGTGTGGACCTCATCATTTTTTTTAAAAAAGCCTTTGTTTAAATTTTCCTACAGTTTCATGGATGCTGAGACATTGACAACACCATGTGTGACAGTCATTATTAGTAGATGTAATTTGAAAGTGTTGCAGTGCACTGGTGAACAAAGCCGTCGTTGGGAGCCTCTCTAGCCAGCAGGCAGGGGTTTGCCACAACATGTGATGAGGGAATAAAATGGAGGGAAGGCGCAGAACTGCAGAACTTCAATACAAGTGAATAGACGGCTTTATGTCCTGCACGCTGACGGGTCCTGCAGGCACAGCACAGGCTCCACGGTGCTCCGCTAGATTAATATTACGGTCATGTGACCTTTTCGTACTCGTGAGATAAGAAGACCTTGTCTTGATTTTACTGCTCACTACAAAAAAGAAAAAAGGATTCTTGTGCCCTGAGTTTCACCTCTCAGGCGTCAAATGCACTACAGAGGGGGGAGATTATTTAAAGGAATAGTCCGTGCAATCTACACAATAAGAAAAGTCCACTGGCTCCTTTGAGTACCACTCAGCCATCAAATGTTTTCCATGACCCTGGAAGGAGGTGTCTTAATAAAAGACAGTGGTGAGCTGCATCATGGGAATTGTAGGACCCCAAAAAGACTGAAGGTCTACTGCGGTGTTAGTGTGTTTTACTCACTTTATTTACCTCTTCAGGAGTTTTCTCGCCTCCTGATGATGTTTCTGATGTGGCCAGAAATACAGAACATAATATTTTAATGTGCTTTCACTTTTTTTTGAAAATCTAAATAATATTTTCAGTTTTTTGAAGCCTTGGTGGATGTTACACACTAATAAATGCTGGATTGTTTTCACTCACATCAGGGTAAATATCAAACTACCTACATGCTGTGTTCATTTAACCTGAACATTATATTATTTCTGAACCAACTGTTTGCTGCATTTTTTGTTTTCACATATATTTGTTGACATTTGGAAAAATTAGCACCATTGGAAAAAAAAGAAAAGAAAGAAACCAAGTTCTGATGTAGTATAAAACCTTGTTTATCTTCTTTATGGATGCTGAAACCTAAATTAAGAAACACAACATCATAAAAGCAGCACCTTTTTGGATAAATATATTTTGATTTGAAAGATAGACCAAAACACATAATCACAATTAATGTTTTTTAAGTGTGTTAGATGCTTTATTAACTTTTATTTGACCCTGTGGTTTGTGGTTAGAGGTGTAAACAAAGAAGCTGATCTGATGTTCAAAGATGAACAAAACAGTTTTAATTCTTCTGATGGAGGAATTCAATGGAGAGCATGAAGACCTGGTTTTATTATGTGGTTGGAGGTTAAGTTTTTATATATTACAAAACCTTTGAGGGATTACTCTTTTTCTAAAACAGCTTGAACACAAGTGAACTCTTTCTAACTTTTGGTAATAAACAAATTTGATGAAAAAAGGCGCAAAGTGCTTTGATTTGCTTGCATGTATGTTGTGGTTTAGTGTGGATTCAGACTAACTGAGCAGAAGAGTAGTAAAAAAAATAAAAGGTGTTAATGATTGTGAGGATCTGTTGTTTGAAGGTATTTGTTGCACAAATATATTTTTGTTTTGTTTTTTCTGAATCATGTTGATGACCTCTGCAGTGGAGGTACAGGACTAAATAACCTGAAGAGGAAAAATAAACAATCTGGGTCAAACAGACAAAGTGTTGGAAGGTAGACATTACACACACACACACACACACACACACTGAAGAACCAGGAAGACAAAAGCACAGGAAGTTCTATATGCGAAAGAGCAACAATGGAAACTCTTCCCAGCCAATCAGGGCCCAGCATCAAATGCCTCCTGGCCAATCAGAAACACGGGTGCCCTATAGGCTCCTTAATCTCCAGTTTCTTTCTCATTACTGCTGAAAAAATGTCAAGAATTTAGGTCCAACGGGCAACGTCCTCGCTCCACCCTCTTTTTCTCTCTCACACTCACACACACACACACACACACACACACACACACACCTTTCTGCTGTTAGCTGATGGGGGAAGTGTTTTGGTGGTAGAGAGGAGAGGGGTGTAAGGTCGTTTTAAAAAAAAAAAAGACTAAAGGGTAAACAAAGAGCAAAAAAAGGAAAACTCAGCAATATTCTTTAAAAATATTATAATTCACACTTTAAATCAAAATCTTCTTATTTCTGAGCAACAGATTACTACTTGTTAAAATAAGTTTAGTAATTCTTTTAAAAGCCAGCGTGCAGGGTTTGAAACAGGTATCTTTAAAAAAACTGAACTACAGAGTTTCTGCTTTGTTTTGATGTAAAATCCACTTTGGTCGGTGCAGACGAGCGTAGCTTTGTCCCCTTTGTCTCGACAGTTTAAAACAAGAGGCCTCTTGTGCTCGGAAAACTGAAGCGGAAGTGGAGGAGTGAAGGAAAAAATGTCTGCAGTCAATTCAGCTCCATCAGCAGAAAGCAAAACTTCCATTTCTGATGTGGAAATAAATAAAATATTGCATCAGCAAACGTCCAGTTTAGAGGAGAAAAACACTAACGAAGCAATCCCACAGCTAAATGAAATAAAGGTGTTTTTTTAATTGTTCATACTTCACTCCTTCACATACAAGCTCCTTTGTTTCACCTAAAATTCATTTTCATATATTTTCAAATATGAAACAACACATTCCCCTGAAATGATAAAACAAGAATTTGTTTCAACTATTTATTTATTTTTTAATTTAAAAATCTAGAGTCTGACATTGTTTTCAGTGGTTATGTGTCATCAGAGTTCAACTAGTTTTATTTTAAGATTCCCTTCTGACAAATTACTCTCCAAAATTTCTTCTTTAATTTCACTTAAAACAACAATACTTGTGTTGTTTGTGGTCTTGTTCTGTTTGTATAACAGATAAAATATGTAGAAGAACAAAAAACCTCTGATCAGGGTCGTGATTTTGCTTTTCTATTAATATTATTACATTTTTTATTCTTAAATCCTCATAATTCCCCAAAAAGACGCTGAATGGTGCAGCAACAGCCAATGAAAAAATCTAATTTAACAACAGCACCGCCCCTTCATCAATCCCAACCAATCAGGTGGATTTATCTTTCTTTGTTTTATTCTTTTTTTAAAAAAATGCATCAATTTTTTACTGCAGAGAAATAAATAACCAGTGAAACCAGTGAGGGATCACACTGATAGCAGCCCTGTCACCGTCTTGTACAATAATTTATTTATTCAAATTCATGGTCAGTGAATACTCTGAGTTTCCACAGAGGTGATATTAGAAAGCTCGGCGTTGTGTTAAAAAGTGGTGGGACTGGAGCGCTCGCATTAAACAAACGCTCTTTTTAAAACAGCCGTTAACCTGCAGCTGAAGGAATGCCAAGCATGAGAAAAATGGCGCCCAAGGTCCACGATTGTTGCAATCAAGTCGAGGCACTTTGCGTTCAAACAGACCTGACTCGACAGCACAGGTGTTGGAGAAAATGGAAAACTCAAATGGACATCTTTTATTTTTCCTCTGCTTTCCTTTTGTGCATGTAAACCTTTCCCAAAGCAATTTACTCATTAGCATTTGTTGGTGGAAGTAATTTTATAGAACATTTTTATTATGTTTAGATCCAAGATGGCGCCCACCAGGGAGGACAAAGACGTCTGTGCTTTTTCTTTGATCTACTTTTCTATCTTCTTTTTTCTATAGGACTGCAACCAAACATTTGATGGTATGGTGTAATGGTTGTTACTCACCCTGAACGTGACAGTAAATCTCTTGAATATTTCAAAGTTATTCACCCTACAGAATGCTGGGTTGTTTTAACCTGGGTAAATATTGTACTAGCTACATGCTGGGTTAATTGAACCCAGTGAGATGGGTCCAACAGAAACAATGTCTCGATGTTGTGTTTCCTGGTTTCTAAAATACAATCAAGCACAGGAACAATCTGGTGGGATCAGGCTCATCACACACTAATAAATAGTCGTTATGTCTAATTTGTAATTGTGGGGTAGAGGTAATTCTTCCTCTCAGTGAGCATCTAAAAATCATTTCATCATTAAGCAGATATCAGGCTTCAAAAGGAGGAAGATTTAGGAGGCAGGGTTAGTTTGATCCACAGGTCTGGTCTCCAGGTTGAGTCTCATACACACTGCTCAGTGACCTCGAGTTCAAGGGTCAGACCCGCCTCCTCACTCCTCCCTAAATATCCAAATATGGTCACTTCTGGCTCCAAACATCCAACATGGTGACGTTCAAATACCAAACTCCTGGCTTCAGTGTCTATGATTGGTTCCCATCTCTGCTGAGAGCTGCACAGGCACAATAACTGCAAATAATACATCAGCAGCACAGTTAATTCAAATGTGTATTTTTGAATGATCTTTCTTGTTTTTATTAATTTTTCCACCCTCAGGCGAAATTTTAAAGTTGATACCTAAATAAGAGCCATGTAATAATTTATACAAGTCATAAACCGATCAGTCGACTAATGGTTTGAAAGCAGTTGTTCGTCTCCAGCTGAGTCTCCACAGATGTAGGTGGAGGTGAGACGCAGCTCTTCAGGTGTGACCATGAAGGCAGGAAGGAGAAACTGACGCTTTCAGGATTCAGTCACAAGTCTGTGCTTTTGTCCATTTTCATGGCTTTAGAGGTCAAGTATCCACACGTCTGCTTCCAATAAAATCAGCTTTTCACTTTTTGTACTTCAATATACTGAAAAGTCGGATTTTCATAAAAGCAAAGTAACATGTAAGAAAATAATAAAAAAGCTGAATATCTGAATCAAACTGACTTATTCTATGTATGATTTAATAAATTCAACAGACAGATACAATTTTATATCCTTTAGATGTGATATGAAATACATCTTTTTTTTTAATCAAACAGACCCAACCAACCCTGAAATATCTACATGTTCAGATGTTTAATAGCTGGAAGGCCTATTGTTAAATTTTGATGCTTTTACTTGGATGATAAACAACTGACATTTACTCTGGTTTCCGTTGTGAGTTTTGTTGCAGATTATTTAAAAAAAATTCTGAAGTTTTAAGAAGAAAAGTTGTTTTCAAGGATTTTTTTTTTATTTTTACTGAGCATAGTTAAATGCATGCACACACTACAAAAAAGTGTTGTTTTTACCCAAAGCGGGCTTAAAATGAAACTAACTACATGCTTTGTTAATTTGACCCAGCTTGATAGGCTGTTTTAACCGAACATTTTGTAGCATTACACATTATTTTGTAGTTTTTACTCAGTATTCAAACATTTTTATGAAACATTTTGTGTTTTATATCCTGCATTTTATTGTTTTTACTTAGTATTCTGTCATTTTTACCCAATACAGGATAAAAAATAGCTAATTTTCTTGGGTTAAATTAACCCAGTGTGTAGTTAGTCCAATATTTACCCAGTTCTGTGTTAAAAGAAGAAGAAGAAAAAGGAGAAGAAGAAAAATAAAAGCTCTTTCTCACATTATTGCTAAACACTCACACACAAACCGAGTTGAAACTTGTGATGTGATCTGACCACAGGCTGGGACGGATTTAGGTACTTTAGGAAAAAAAAAAAGAAATCCAGGAATTAGACTGGACCCTTTTATTATTATTTTTTTTTAAAAGGTATGAAACATCACAGCAGACACCACACATACATACAGCTCGTACTGTTTCTCGCTGGATGTCCTGAGTATGGACGATGACCGACACACACACACACACACACACACGCAAGCAAGCAAACATGAGGGGCCCCCATCATCCACCGTGCAGACCTGACCCCTGGGCCCCCCATCAACCCTCCCTTCCACCCTCCCCCCTTTTCTTTCTCTTCATTTCTTGATCGGCTTCCCACACACTCCTTGAATGAAGTGTGTGTGTGTGTGGTGTGGTGTGCATGTACCCAGATGTGTGTGTGTGTGTACAATTTATTTTTGGTAACGATGGAACGAGCCAGGATGAGGGAAGTGGGGAAAAAATGAGCAAGAGACACCGAGGGAGAGGAGAAGATGAAGAGAGGGAGCGAGAGAGGACAGATGGTTTGAACCAGAG
>OOFC01021358.1:0-15904 GCA_900323345.1 Pseudochromis fuscus
CCCCATTTAAAATGCTACCGAAATGGCTTTCTGCTACATAAACAAACCCGGGGCCTTTCGGTGACACACAAAGTGCCATTAGCTTGAAGCACGAAGTCAAGGATTGTGTGTGCGAGCGCTCGTGGATGCGGCGCTGGAGGTGAGCAGCAAAGATGGGAGCTATAGGGCGTCCAATTTCAGAGGTCAATGCACTCATTCATATCAGCTGGGAGGGAGGCTGAGAACTTTCAGGAATGTTCCAGACAAGGCATCCATGTCTGAAGGGAGTATTGTGCGATCAGGACGCTGGACTCGACAGTTTGACACTGACTTTCGCCCCCAGTCAGTGGGCGTCTTTGTGTGATAGCAGTTAGCACGCACAACAGACCCAGTGTAATGTAAAGCGCAGAGACTGCCTTGAGGTTTTCCAGCAGCAGACATATGGTTTTGATGGTCTTCTTGGAGGCAGGGATTGTATGGATGTGCATTTTAAAGCTGAGATCTCAAACTTTCAGGCGTCAGATAAAAAAAAAAAAACACAACTAGCAACACATGCTCAGCTTCAGGGTGGTGTCTTTTTTTCTGTTTCTCATGTAAATCAAATGTATTTCTGTAAAGTTTGAGGAGATTGATTTCTCCTTGTGCCTCCATAACTTGGCACAGATTCTTGGTTGGAGTGTAATCTCACATTGAAGCTACGTCTAGAGATATTTGTTTCTTCAGGGTGGTGTGTGTGTGTGTGTGTATAATGCTGTGATGTCACCATGGTGGCATGATCTCAAAGTGTTGGAAACCAAAGGGCCTGAACATGTTTACTGATTTCATCTGCCTGGAGTTATTGCACCTCGCCATGTAAGCGGCTTTCGAGGTGCGTGTGATCTCACTGTACAAGCTCATTACTCTGCTGTTGTTTCCCAAGAAATACCGCTAAATGAAAGGAGGCTTATCTTTGAGGCAATTGGATACAAACCTCAACTGCCACATTAAAGTGTTTCTTTTTTTTTATGAGTCTTGCATATTTTACCATTTCACTGACAATTTTGAAATGTTTTCTCCTGATTTTCTAGTTTCGAGGTTTCATCCTTGGGTTCTTATTAATTTCTCTGTTGTTTCACAAACCCTTGAAACTTGCTTGAGTTGTATAATTCATAAACAGTCACTTCAGAAAGCACTGAGATTTGAGACTTTGAGTTTTGCACATGAAAAAGTCCATTTTTGGTTTTCAGTGTTGGGTGTAGATGGAACAAAATTGTATTTGTCACCACATAATTCATCTCCAACAGAGGAAACATAAAAAAAAAAAAAGAATAAACAAAGTGAAGAGATTTGAATGCTTTCTGAAGTTAGTGTTTGAATTACCTTGCGTAAATGTTGCATTATTAATGGACACTTTATTCCATAATCCTTTGAAGAATGAGCGCTGGAGTTTTTCCCCACAGAAAATAACCTTCACAAGGACTCGATGTTCACTGTAATGAGCACAACTCAAGCAACAAATGTGAAAGTGGAGTTTTCAAAATGATAATCTGTAATGTAAAGTGAATTTTAATTTTTATTAAATGCGCTAAAACATACAAAACCGCTTGTTGAAGCTAATAAATTTGCCCTTTTTGAAAAGTAATAGGCCAATAACGTAATAACTGGCCAATAATGTAATAAAAGTCCTGAACTGATAACGTAATAACTATTTTAATTACTGCGTTATTGGCTGCTTATTACGTTATTGACCTGGTAAAAGAAAAAAAACTTTGCAAATGTAATAACCGAGCCAATAACGTAATAAATCATTATGTTATTGGCAAACAGTTATTACTTTATTGGCTCAGGACTTTTATTACATTACTGGCCTATTACTTTTCAAAAAGGGCAAATTTATTACGTTATCAGCTGTTATTACGTTATCGGCTGTATTCACTGTGCCACATTTGCAGATAAGGTTTTACTACTAGGTCCACCTCAATAAACTCCATATAGGTTTATAAATAGCACGAGTCGCCAGTACTAGAAATGACTTTTTATCTCGGTAACAGGGAGGACTGTGACCCAGGTGATGTGTCAGCCTCCCAGCCGTTGATTTCTTGTGACTCCCTCGCTCCCCAGACGACCCAGCTGGAGGTTAAAGATGCCTGAGAACTGACTCCACTCACACCTTTGGGATTACAGAAGTCAACCCCTCTCATTCTTTTCTCTGCCTCTCTCTCGCTTTCCTGAGACATGACCAAGGTCACTGGGTTTCAGCATTATAAATTCCACTGGGGCCCAATACTGGCTGGCAGAGGTTGGCACAGACTGCACAGAGTGGCCTTTTCTGTTCACTCCCTCTACTCCAACACTGAACTAATTAGTGCTAAGTAGTAAAGTATTCACTGGAAATCATGCTGTTGCTTGATGACTCAATCATGAATGCTAGAAAAAATCATTTAGAGGCTGCTTCAAAGTGTTTACTTCAATCCCTCCCCTGGATTTCTTTGTCTGAACAAAAAAATATCAAGTTTCTATTTTTCACAATGTGTCACTTGCTGCCAACAACAACAGGATACTGAGGGATAAATGATAGTTTCGATGGAGGAGGGTGGTATCATTGCTTTGAAACCTGGAGTGTGGGACTTTTTTTTCGTACATATAAACATCCATTACACTCAAGCCTTTGCCAAACCAGGTAAAACTCCCTGTATTTTGTCTGTGGTGATGTTCCTGCATTGGTGCATCGGTACATCAATGTATTTGTGAGTCGTAACTTGATAACATTTGTGCAACTTTTACTAGAAGGAGACAGAAGTTGCACACTGCAGGTTTGAATTAGATGGGGTTCGTACACAAGTGTGGAAAGTATAGAATAGTATGTAATTTGATTTAATACATTTTCAGGTCTGGAAAATGGAAAAATATTAAGATTAAAATAACGATTAGCTCCATGATACACATCTATTTACTCAAGTTTTTTTTACCTAGATGTCTGGACTTTAGGGTCTGGAAAAAGTATATAAATTAAATGTGTAGGGACCTTGATTTGATGCATCACTTCTATTGGAAAACACCGGTGTGTCTACGAATGTCTTTTTACAGTTTTACACTTATTTTCTACTCTAAGCTGAAGAATTCATCGGATTTTTCTACGGACGTCATCTTTAGCGGTAAAATCTTCTAAAATGGGAAGGCCTGTCTGGAGGAATTTGTGGTTCCTCTTTGCTTCTCGGTTATGAAGCGTGTAAAACCTGGGTGTGGGCTTTGAGGCTCAGTGTGTGTGACGTGTGAATGACAGCTGGCTCAGAATACCAGCAGAAAATCTCCCACACTGCCCACACTCTTACAATAGCTTCACTGTGAAATGAGATGCTGAGGATAGAGACCCAGGAGAGCCGATAAGATGGATACGACATGAATTATATATGTAGCAGTTTGAGATTAATAATACATTTCTTCATTAATTTGGAAATGTTGACTTATTTCACTAATCAGAGATGGGAGCAGGGATTTTTAGTGAGTTAAAAAAAAAAGTAAGAATATGAATGTCTTGCATAGTTGCACAATAGGGACTAAATGCAGCAGTAATTGCAATTATTCTCTTTTTGATAGAAAGCAGTTATGAGAAAATGTGGGCGTCAAACAAACAAAAAAGAAAAGCATTATTTGCTAAGCATAACTGTCCTCTTTGAACATCATGTTTTTACTACATAGGAAAGTTATGGGAGGAAATTGCTTGACTATATAAGGAATAATTAACACTTGCAGTTCACGTTGAGTCCCTGCTGCTGTATTTTCTTAACTACTTTCTAAATAACACAACACAAACCAGGTATTGATTTAAACTAGGGGTGGGACTTTAATGCATTAATTATGATTAGATAATCACAAAAAAATGAACACATTAAAAAAAATTAACACATTTAATCGCAGTTTGCATTTCGAGCAACACGAAACGTTTGTCAGTTCACGATTTCCTGGTACACGATTACACTGATGCACACGCCAGAGCTCGGCTAATGGCCACCAACATGGGGGAATCGGATGAAAGCGCAATTTAAGACTGTCAGATTTTATAATCATCAATATTTATATTTCTGGTTGTTTTACCAGAAGAAGAAAGAAGTACAATTTTTTTTATTTTTATTTTTATTTCAACCATTTAAAAGAGCTGAGTTCACAACACTTTTGTCTGTGTCTATTATTTGATTCAGTCGTCCATTAAAATCCCCTAAAAAAAAAAAAAAGTTGCATTTTGGGGCAAATATTGTTGTATGACTGAAATGCGATTAATCAAGACTAATTAGTTACAAAGCCTCCAATTAATTAGATTACCGTATGTTCAGGACTATAAGCCGCTACTTTTTTCTGATGCTTTGAACCCTGCAGCTTAAACACCGTGTGGCTCATGTATCGGCGGCTCGTTAGCTTTTTACAAGCTAGCAAGCTCCGTGCCGCTGATACATTTAGCGTCGTCACATCAGACCCGGTCAGAGTGGACCACATGAAACTGTTCGAATAAATTCAATAGTGGCGTATAGACAGATGCGCTCAATAGTCCGGAAAATACGGTAATTTTTTAAATCGAGTCCCCTAATTTAAACTAATATACATATTACCGTTTCTTTAGTAACTCTTTTGTTGGTGTAACATCATCATAAACTATTCGAATGCCACAAGATGAGAACCAGGAAGTTGCATAACATTAAAACAACATGAAGATCCTCGGGAAAAGGTTCTCAGTGAAGTCAAGTCGGTTCATTTATATAACCCAAAATCACCCCTAACTTTGGAGCATTACAGCGTGTGCACCACATAACAGCCTTTCTCGGATAAGAAAAGACGAGAGGAGTAAACACTGCAGAAAAATGTGAAGTGTTGTTGAGCGTGGACTCCGAGTACACGGCTGTAAATAGACATCTCCCTGACTGATGGGCTGTCAGACTGAATGGGAAGCAGACACCTCAGTAGTTCATGAGAATACCAGGATCACAAAACAATAGGTAGACCGGGAAAAAAACAACCTGAGAAACATCCTGACCGTGTCCTTGTTGTTGGTCAGTCTCAAAAAAATACTGAATGAACTGCAGTAAAATTTGATGTCACATCACATGTGAATCAGCTGAATTCACCAAGTATTTTTGCAGCATACAAGGAAGTGGACGAAGTGCAGATCTGCACAGATGCTATTGTCATTTTTTTTATTTCATTCAAGACACATTCTCCTATTTGCAGTATATATCAGCAGTTCCTCTCCTATACAAGTGGCATCACTTCTTCTCCCACAAATGGGAGTATAGGTGAAACAGGGAGCACAGGGGTACAAATTAGCATACGATGCCATACGGTGACTTTTTGTGACTTTCTGAGCCGCCAGCAGCTGTTTGTCTTTTCCAGGCTAGAGAGATGGGATTGCGTTGGAGTGTGTAGGCTATGTGTTTTGTGCGTGTGCGTCACTGTGACTTAAGGCCAGTCGTCTGTTTATTACCGTGTTAAAGTCAGGAGGCTGAGTCATCAGTGCACGCTGCATCTGCCGCTCTCTAACATTTCCTCTTGCTGTCTCTCTTCCTCCATCCCTCCATCTTTCACTATAATTTACTAACTCTCCTGTTTTCCCAGTTGGGGGAAGAAAAAAAAAGTCGGTATGAGGTAAATGATTAAAGAAGATACGTGTGAGTGTATTTATGTGGATGTGTGACAGCTAAGAGATTAGATCTCCTTTAGATTGGTTATTACTAAAACAGAGCCCGAGGCTGTCCCGCTCTCACACAGACAGCCTCGGTTTATTAAGAGAGACAGATTTCTGTCAGCAACAGTCTGTCCTGTCACCTTTCTACACTACAGCTTCGTGAATGAGTTTTAAAAAGACATTTGCCTTTTCTGAACGATTTCTCGCTTCACTTTGCCGGGGAAATGCCTCCGGGCTACAAATTCTTAACTTATGACATTTTTCAAACTGCAGCGAAGATGACAGATCAGCTGGTGTTTTGTTTCGCAAACATGTGACACCGTGTAATTGTTGGTACGCAGTAAAAATGTCATTAATCAAATGCGAAAATGAAAATATTCTATAGTGATGTGAGGAGATGCTGCCAGTCAGACAGCCCTGCATCTTTATTTATTGTCTTAATCAGGATCAATCAATCAAACTTTATTTATATAGCACCCCTTAATCAAGTTTAGTTGCAATTTATAGGCGTGTACAACAGCGAGGTAAAGTGGTAACAAGTTTTCGAGACCGATGCACAGATAGTAGTTCACTAAAATAATTACAAAGATGCAGGGAAGAGGAAGAAAGGGAAGAAAATATAAAATAAGAGACATTAAAATTTGCATAAAACAGTAAAAAATTAAAAATATCATAAAAATGATCTAAAGTATAATGGGGACACAAATAAAACTCTATATGTACTGAACCATAAAGAGAGAGTAGAGAGCGTCTCCAACTTTAGTATATTCACACTGATGGGATATACTGAGAATAATATATATGTATTTATATTTTCTACTATATGAACAGGAGGAGGGAATATTTCATGGAGGCCTTTAGCTCTCAGTACTAAACACTACTGAGAGCATTTAATAGTGAGTACAGTGTCTTAGTCTCAGTCCTAATGTATTTTGGATGTTTTGAACCCACAGCGTTCAGCGGCTTAATTATTTGTTATGTTATGAAGAAGTGCTGATATTTCTGCATCATCAAAAGCACTGAGGACTATAAACACACATTAAGTATAGATGAGGAATCTTGAAAGCAAAAACTGAAACGTGAACATCTACAGAGTGAACTCCAGCCATCTACTGATGAAGACTGTGAGAGTGTTGAAAGCTCCACAGCAGATACATTGTTTTGTTAAAATTAAGTTAAAATTCATAACAGCTATAATCCATCACAGACTTCTTGTTATTTTCCTCTACACAGACTTGAATTTGTGGATCTTATGACTTCAAATATTGCCCTTGTGCACAATTTAGTAGTTGTCTGATCAGATGATGACTACTTTTTTGTGTCTATAAATACACATTTTAATGCTCTTTATGAACATTTTTTAGTCTTTAAAAGATGAATAAACAAAGAATGAAAGACAGTGTGGCAGTATATACACAAGCATCTTCAGTGTAGAAGTGGTTATGACTTGCAAATCATTTTATTTTGACTCACAGCAACTCATAAATAGATATTAGTAAAGTGTTTCTGATTATCCTCTGCAGCAGGAGTCAGGAAAACATTATTGCAGAGATATAAAATGACACTAACCATGTGATCACTCTTATTATTCCTTCAGTACAATTCACAAACAGTGTATTCAATGAGCCTCATTTAAAACTATAATTTTTCCTCTTGATATTTTATCTTGCTGCCCACTGACAATTGAATTTCTTCTGCCATGCATCAAGGTCACAGGAGGAGTCCTTGTCATCTTCCATGCACAGCAACAGTCTTGCTCTGCAGCCCATTATTTCATCTGCAATGCATGAAAGTACAAAACTGCGCACAGAGACGAAGGCAGGGAGAGGAAAAAAAATAAGAGAAATGTGGGTTATAAGTGGGAGGTGAGTCTGAAGTTTAAATTGAGAAAGACAGGGGAGATGAAAAAGCGAGAGGAGGGATGAGAGCATGAAAAAAAAAAAAGGGGGACAAGGTAACATGACAGAGCAAAAGAGAAACAGTGATCTTAGGGATGAGAGCCTGGAGGAAGAGGAGCGAGGAGAGGTGTAGGTAGAGAGAGAGAGGGAACTAAATGGCAGCCGAACATGACACAGAAATTTTCATGGGGGCCCCTCCAGGGCATCTGAGGAGACAAATTCAGTGTTAAGAATCAGGCGGAGTGAGCATATGGCGGGATGTAATATTGATAGTGCACAAGTGCCCATCGCACGGCGTGCTATAACAGCCCTGCAGTGATTTCTGTGGCATTTAAAAATCAGCGCTCCTTTGTTTCCAGTTTAGTTTAGGTCATTAAAGATTTAAAGTCGAAGCTGAACGGGCGTTTATCATCACCCCAAAGTACGAGGATGAAGAAATAGGGCAGAGAGGAGGATGAAAAAAGCTGATTTGTTTGTTGAGAGAAAGGAAACAAAAGGGGAGATAGATGGATGGATGGATGTGTAGATCAAATGACACGGCAGAGAGCTGAGATGAATCAAATGCATGAGGAGGCAGCAGGAAGGGAGGGAGGTGGAGGGTTGTTAAGTCGGAGCCCTAACACACCCTCCACGGGTCACAGGGTCAAGCTCCTGGAGTTTGCGTCAGAGTGTGTTTGTATATGTGAATGGCTGCTCCGATATCCCAATGCAAGATGAGAAGTTAGATTAGTAGTTTTGCGTTAAACCTGCTTAAATAAATGTCGGCAGCTTTTTTGCAGAGCGAGAAACCCGAGCGACAAACCTTTTTTTTCCGACTTCAAAGCATTTCAGAGGCGCTCATTGAACATGCATTGATTCTGCTGCCTGTTCTTCCTTCATCACCCTCCTGGGATTACTGAGCTTTAAGCCAGTGACTCACAGAGATGGACTGAAAGCTCCTTATTGAGCCGCTCTGTCGCCTGCTACACTGATTCAGGATCAGATAACCTTACAAGAAACTTAATCGCGGCAATTAAGAAGTGAGTATTAAACATACCTTTCTGTGTGGGCGAAGAGGTGGGCAGCACGGCGGCGAGGGGTCCTCTCTGTCTCCATCCCTCTTCCCAGCCACGCTGTCCTTCTTCAGCGTGCGGACGTAAGAGATTCTCCTTTTGATGCTTTTGTCCTCTGCGGAGACCCGTCTCACTCTGCTGCTTTGTTGGTCAGATTGTGTGGGACGCCTCAAAGCCAGAGGTTCAGGGCCACGCTGCCAACCTGTCTCCAGGTAGACGTGAATGCAAACACACACAGCGGTGAGCAGGACGCCCAGACGCAGCAGCAGTCCCAGGGTGAGGCGCTCTCTGCCCATGTCCATCCACTGTGCTGTCCCCCTTCCTCTTAGTCCATAAGAAGTTTTGCTATGTCCTTAGTTTTTCTATCCCATTATTTCTCTTCTTGTTGTCAACGAGTCTCTTCTGGTCTGTTCTGGTCCCTTCTGGTCTGTTCTGGTCTGTTCTGGTCCCTTCTGGTCTCTTCTCTTCACTTCAGGTCCAAAGTCCACCATGAGACCGACAAGTTAATGAAACACAAATATGTCCTGAACACCTCTGTCTGTGTGTGTGTGTGTGTGTGTGTGTGTGTGTGTGTGCATCCTAACCTGCACGACTGTGTGTTTGCTGACAGGCTCTGCGAACACTTTCTGAAGCACAATGTGTGCCACCCTCTTTGAAAACTTTGGGAACTCCCTCCTCACACTTGGAAGTCCCTCTTTCTCCCAAACACACACGCCCCTTTAGTTTTCTTTCTTTTTCTTTCTATTAGACTCACATCACACACACACACACACACACACACACACACACACACACCCCTCTCTGTTGCTCTGCCCCCTCCCTGGGGTTGCCTCTCCCGCCCAGTTGAATCTCAGGTTACTGTGTAACTCCAGATATGGGCAGGGCCTGCTGCCCCGCTGCGGGTCCGTGCAGGCCTCTCCTCTCCCAGCATCTGTCGGCTCTGCTGCTGAACATGATCGCTCAGCTTGGATGAAATTACTCACGTTCATGCTCAAAACTATTTTCTTTCTGTAAAATGTATCGTAAAGGGAGCAGGAAGAGATATTTTGTGGAAAATATGACGTGTTTCAAGATTTACGCTTTGCTTTATGTAGACTTTAACATCTACAATACAAAAATTGTTCCCAGATTAATCAATATTCTAAGAGACAACAATATGTTAATTTCGATATGTTGTTTTCCAACATTTAATTACTCCGTTACAACAACTGAGCGGTTCGTTATTGAGGCAGCACTGCCCTCAGTGTCTTCTTAAATCCCTTCATTGACTGTGTCATTGATTTCACCACATGGATCACAACATCTCTTGCAATGCACCCCTTTAATAAATGTATTATTGATATTTTGGAGTAAAGCAGGACACTCATCTGAGCTACCAAAGCAGCTTAATTGTGAATGGAGATAAACACTGATTCACTGGGTTGGAAATTAGGATTTGCCTCAGAAGATGGATTTCTGTTTGTCTTGGTTATTACTTATAAATAGTTCTCTACTGCCCCTTATGGAGCAAAAACAGATTCTTCCTTGATCAGAGCTTTCAGGTTCAAGCACTCACTCTGATGCAGATTTGCTTCATCAACGATCTGCATCACATTATTTCCTGTCGTTGCAACTAATCATTTAGTCTTTAAATCTTAAATCTAAAACTGACGACTGCTTTAATTTCTGTGACAATATTTCTGAAAGTCTCAGTTCAGTGTTTTCTCAGGTCACTTAATTACCTTTGTCATTGATTTCTCTCCAACCACCACCAATCCTGTTGCTTATAGACAAATTAATAATCCCTCGCCTGCCCATTTATTAAATATGTTATTGATGTTTTACACTGAAAAAGGACATTTATCAGGAAAGCAGCTTAATTTTTGGATGGAGTAAAAACTGAAACTTCACATGGATGTAAATGAGAGTTTTGTGCCAGAATTAAATCAGGATAATGATGAGGCTAATTTCCTCCTGCAGTTCAAAATCAATGGCAAACTTCTGCCTTTAGATGTTGACCTATAAAATGTTCTCCACCATCCCACAGCCTCTTTGTTCACGTTTGATATCTATGCAAAATTGCAGCATACTACAGTTACGCAGTAGTAAGCACATATATATTTATATATTCTTAAAATTTCAACTGCTACTGCACATGGTGACTAGTTGCTGCTTTTATTGGCTGGTCAAGATATCAATCAGTCTGAATTAAAAGCTGTTGTTAATTCTCCAAATAAGAATAATAAATAATTATAGGAGAGGCTTTAATTGTGTCAAATTGGAGGAGTTTTCATTGGACAAAAAAACAAATCTCCACAAGGCTTTAAAGTATTTGAGAGTGTATAACTAAAAATTTTATGTGTCTTACCATCATTATGTAATTTCTTACACTGCATTTTGAGAGTAAAACAGACACCAACAACTGTAAGACAATCTCTGCTGCCCCCCAGTGGTTGCACATCAATACCCATCTGCTCCATATGGGATAGATTACCACACAATGGGAGTCGGTGAATGTGAAGAAGGTTAACCAGTAATTTCAAGCTGATGATGGTAATGGAAAGTATGACAGCATGAGGAGAGGTAGTTAAACCGACTGTAACAACATTCATGAGGTTCTCTGTGTGTGTTTGTATACTGCGTGTATTTGTATACCGTGCACATGTGCAGTACAATGTGTGATTACAGGTTCTCTTGCGTGTCTACAGAATCCAGCTTTTATTTTGAAAAATAAATGAGACAAATACATGTTTCGGCTGTGGCTTTTTTCTATTATAGATAAAACACAGAAGGATTTTTTTGTATTTCTGGAAACAGCATCTCACATACTGCAATGATTTGTTAGGATTTGGCGAATATCTGCTCCCACGTGGACTACATTTATGTCGAGCTGCACCCACCCTCCACCCCTCCTTTACTTCTCTCCCTGACCAAAATAAAGTCCAGAGAGCAGAAGCCGTGTCAGCCTTTGATTTGCTGCCATCTCCTTTTGGAGCGTTGCGCAGAAATCAGTGCAGACGTCAGGCCTGATGTTAAACCTACACACTGACCAAATACTACAGAGGGCGTTGCGCTACTTGAATGGTTCTGTGTCAGGCTGATAAGAAAAAATTGTAAATATTTGCTGTGACATAACAAAGCAATATCTTTACAGTAGATGAGGTGTAGTTGACAGATCAGCTGCTGATCCCAACACATTACATAAAACTTTAAAGAAAGCGCTTTGGATAAAAGGTAAAATGAGCCTCCTGGGAATAACGAACCGAAAAAAGATGATAGTACCAGAAAGGGTAGCCACACAATACAACACCTGAACTACAACATAAAAACAGTATGACTCTGATTGGCTCTTGATGTGCAGCGGTTTAAGAAAATGTCCAGCGAACTTGCAGGTGGGATTTATTAGATTCTGGACAGACTGCAGCTGCTCTGGTATCTGCTGTGGCATATGCACATTTCACAACCCACGGAGGGAAACTAGACTAAACTGGACTAAAATAGGTTAGTCGGCCCAGTATAAACAGGGCCGGCCTTTTCGGTGGAGGGTGGACCACATGGAGATCTTGACAAACACACTGGACTCTCTCACGGTGGGAAGCAGCCAGTTGTGACAGGAGCAGGTGAAGGTTAGAGTGTGTTTGCTTTCAACTGGGGCCAAAAATGCCCCCGCACACACACACACACACTCACAAGTTCACACAGTTCAATCAAAAAATGTGTGCACACGCTGTCACACTGCAAAATCAATGTAATACTTACATAAAACAGTCACAGTAATCTGATTACAAACAAGGAAAAACACAAAACTTGCAGGAGTGAGTCACAGATTGGTTCATTCACTCCAAAGTGAAAATACAAAGTATGTGTGAAACCTGGATCCAGACAAACCAGCTCAAACTTCTTCCCTCCACATGTTAAACAAGATTTTTGGAGACGATCCTCTTTGACCACATGGAAGAAAGAAGGTAAGGTTAGCAACACTAGATCCACCTTCTTCATCATCATCATCATCGTCGTAAATTATTCTGTTTTTGTCACCAAGAATTTCTTAATAAATGCAACCCTATGGCTTAAATGTAGCATGCAGTACTGAGGTCAAAAAGACATGACGAACTAGTTTCTTATACAAACTAATGTCTCATTAATAATGCGTGAATTATTTTCTAAAAGTCAAAACTGATCATTTTCGCAGGGCAGACGGTTCACAAATCGTCCCCATCAGTGTGCCCGAATGACCTATTTCAATTATCCTCCTTCTGTTTTGATTATTTCCCATCTGAGGAGGTGGAGCAGATGGCGAGTCAGTGTGATGGCAAAAGCAAACACTGTCATACGGGCAGCCCTGCTGGATCCAGCCGAGGCAAGGTACAGTGAGTCAATACAGCCACAACTGCTGCACACATCAATCATTAATCACAGCCTCTAATAGGAGCAGAAACAAGCAGCGGCTGCCTGCAGTGAGGGTGCTCGACGTGGTTTCTGGGATGTGTTAAGTATCTAGTGGGGATTAAAAAAAAAACACACACAAATGAAATACTTGCATGGATTTAGAGGCTCACTTGTTCACCCAGATTTGAATTGTGATTGCTATGTAATCCATTACCAGACTCATGTGTTAAGATCACCTTTCTGAAAGTTTTTTTGTACATCATCACACCAACAGTTTGACATTTGGCTCATGTTTGTCAGTTTTCAGGCAAAAAGTGTGGTTGAATCTTCTCATGTGTAATAAATTGCTGCATTTACTCGTCTTGATTTATTGCAAAAATAAATATTGTAGATGTTTGGACTCTGATGTGTCACTTGGGGTCTGGGATGGAGGCATCTCTTGCTACTTTATGGTGTTTTTTTTTTTTTAATTGAACATAAAAAACAACTATTAATTACATCTGGAGTTTAAAATGAGTTAAACTAATAAATGAGGGGATGACAGTACTGAGCTGGGATGTTGCTACTTTAGAGATTAACCTTGTGATGATTATGAACTCAGCAGCTCATTAGCACTAAGTATAAGTTGTAAACACCACGCATATTTACAGCAGCTGTTTGTTCCACTGGGGGTTTTAAAAGCGTCTAACACCTTTTTAGAAGAAATACGGCTGCTTGGTGTCAGAGGGTGCAGGGTGGTATACAAGGCCAGTGTGTTTACAACATTAGGAGCTCTTTAGGTTGTGGTTGGATCACATTGTGTGAAGTGTGAGAAAAGGCAATCAGGTATATGCAGAAGTATCTGTATACCCAGTGTGTGATTATAATGATCTGATTGAGTGATTGCATCAATCAGGAGCTTGGAATAAACAAACAATGCAGCAGAAAATGCAGCTTCAGTTTGCGTTATGTTTACAGCGTCGTTTCTATGTTGCCTTTCAAAACAGCGTCAGTGTGTGTGTGTGTGTGTGTGTGTGTGTGTGTAAGTGTAACCTCACGCGCCCCTCCCACCCTCTGTCTACCCTCCTCAGTGAAAGCCTCACTTCATTATTTCTGCGCTGAGGCGCTCAGGATCCGCTGCCCGCCGGAGGAGAGACGCACCGGGAGCCTCAACGCGCAAACCCACCGTCTCAAAATGACCGTGGAGAGAATTTTTGACGAGCTCGGACATTTTAAAAGGTACCGAGAGCTGTTTTTAAAAGACTTAATCTACCGAGTTTATTGTTTTGGGGAAGGGGGCGCATGTGTTTGTGGCTTCATCAGCAGTCAGTTCAGGGCAACTTTGGAGCAATAACTTCTTAACGGTTGAAGTTTTTTTTATTTTGTGGAGCAAATGCGATTTAAAAACAAACACGAGAAACAACAACATGTCTTTTTTATTTCACAATAGTATGAAGACGCATCACATGGGTGACGCTTTACTCAGAGGAGCACTGGTTGCAGATTTAAAAGCATATATATAACTAAACGCAGTTATAATTGTATATGTAGGTTATATACACACACAGGGAAGTGCGTGATTATTTACAATTTGTTACATTTTAGTTCTGGGTTTGTCCCCTTGACCTTATAATGTTGAACTTATTAAACTTCTGTAATTAATACTCAGGAACATAATATCCCGTTCCCCACTAGTGATTCAGGTTTTTTTTGTATTTGTGTACAAGTAAATTAAAAAGTGACATGATATCAAAGCTGATGCTGCCTGCGACTTTTTAAAATATGTTACTGTGTACGTTATAATCTAAGTGACTGTCTTATTAGAAGATGAGCTTAAAATGAGAACCCACAATGGCTGCTATTTATCATCCATGCTACAACTGTGTCATCAGCACATTGCCATGTGTTTCCTTCCTCTCCAGATTTCAGGCATGTCTGTACTTTGCAGCAGTTTTCCAGGCCGTAGCTTGTGGTATCCACTACTTGGCCTCTGTTTTCCTGGTGGAGACTCCAAACTTTGTGAGTACTGTGCCCGGCAACATCACCGATGTCCTGTACGGCAACGTGACTGGATCTAGTGTGGAGGACATCCTGCCGGTCTTCAAACCAGCGGGTGGACCCATGGTTGTGAGGACAGCTTCGGGAGATCAGTGGGAGCTCAGCCGGTGCCGCTGCGCCCTGCGCACCAACCCAGGGGACTTCACTTATGATTTCGATGGCAACAAAACAGTGAAACCATGCGACGGGAGCTTTGTTTACGACCACTCTGAAGTCTACCAAAGCATCGTGACGGACTGGGACTTGGTGTGCGATAGAGAGTGGCTTGCCAAGCTGTGCCAGCCCACCTTCATGCTGGGGGTGCTGATCGGAGCGCTGGTGTTTGGGGACATCGCTGACAGGTACGCAGGGGCCTAGAGGGAGGGGTAAATTATGCTAATACACACAGAGTTTCACCATATACTGATTAATTTTTTCTACTTATACATTTAAATATGAGTAAAGATTTAGCCTCTAAAGACTGTAGCTGGAGGAGTTTGCCTTAATAATCGCTGTAGTCATAACTTTAGGACACATGTTTGCTCAGTGGTTGGCACAATTTCCTCATTAGCCTGATAAGCATTTAGGACCAGAGCAGTGGTGTGGTCTACGTGATACGCAGGTATATGCTGCATACCCACTAGAAAAGGTCCAGAATTTCTGCATAACCACTGAAAAAAAGATACATCAGCTGGGTTTTGTGACATAACTTTCACTTTTCCGTTCATAAATTCACCTTTTCTGTGTTACTAAGCGGCCACTTTTGGACCATATGGCGCTTTTCCACTGGTACCTCCTTGCCTCCTTGTAGCCGATCATTAGGCAAAGGAGGAAAAAGTAGATGAAGTAATCTTCAGAATTCTACTGTTGTGACGTCACAGGAAGCTGTTTGAAGAGTGTTTCAGGCGAGAAATGAGTTGTTTTTAGTTTTACTTTTA
>OOFC01021368.1:0-10896 GCA_900323345.1 Pseudochromis fuscus
GTAACTCTGAGGCCCAACAGCGAGGAGCTGCAGCTGCTGTTGTTCGGCGCCGGCCGACTCCCCGCCCCTGCTTTTTCAAACCAGCCAATAAAAATTTAAATCTGTGCTCAGTCTCCTGCAGCCATATGGCGGCCTCCTCCATTAATCTGCACACACAGGACCCCTCGGTTGTTTTTTACATGTTTTTGTGCATGAAACTGGAAAAAGGAGAGGGTGTAGTGACAACACGAAACACCATCACACCTCCAACCTCACAAGGAGGTGCAGGAAACAGGGGGCGGGACTTAGGACTGTGAGCACATCTGAGGCATCAGCAGGCTGCAGGAGGTGGGCTCTGTAGCAGACCGGTGAGTCTGTAACACAGGATGAGGTTATGGTGTTGTACCATCTGCACCACACACACACACACACACACACTTGCATCCTGTAAGCAGCACAACAAACACTCCATCCAGCTGTCGACGCGCTAAGCAGAGACGCTTGGTGAGCTTTTAAACTTCCTCAGTCAAACAAACAAGACAAATCAGTTTAAACAGACGACACACTTCGTAAACATCCCGACTCTAAGCCCCGCCCACTTGACCAACCAACCAACCACCCGGATAGCCGAGCTCTACAGCATGCAGCGGTGGACAGATGAGGGGGTTAAGTGATGCGTCATTAAATCGAGTTTCCTGCGCCCTCATAAGGAAGAGGCACGTGGGAAGAAGTTTGTGTAGAGATGGAGATTAAAAGCAGTCGGAGGAGGTGGACTGCTCCCTGCTCCTCCGCCTCCTCTGGATTCCTCTGCTCGGTTTGACAAACTCCAGTGTGAGCAGAGGAGGAGCAGCAGACAGCCACTGGAAGGCAAACCTGTGTTTTTGGGCCCATTGAGTGTATATTTTTACCGTGTGCTATTTGTGCTGCATTGTTCTGCGATCACGGCGCGGAGCCGTCTGCAGCAGCAACAACACAACACGGCACCTCTTCACTGACAATGAACTAAAATAAAGCATCATCATTCTTCACTGACATGTTAAAGAAACGGTGCTTTCTGGGATTTCTTCTGACTGCATTTTGGGTAATGTAGGAAGCTGAGGATCATGTGGACTCACAATGGTTCATGGGTGCATCATCGTCAGTGTTGATTCATCTTAACATTATCTACAGGAAACATGCACTTCATAAAAACACAGCAACAAATAGACAAGATATCCAACTGTAGGTTTATAAATCATCTGTAGGAGCGAGCAGCAACCTCAGAGGCTGGAAAATGTAGTTCCTCAAACGGCCACTTGAGGCTCCAACCTAGCTAACTGCAGTCAGATCCACCCCCATGTCCAAATATGGTCAACCAAGAAGGTTTCCAAACACCTGAAGACACTAGCTGACGTCCCTGTGGCCACGTCCATCTTTTATTTCCAGCCTGCGGGGCAGAGTTTACTGAATACTGAAGTCTACATGAAGAGTGGTGTACACAGACTGCTGTGTAGAAATGGTTTCTCGGACTTCAGATCCTGGGAGGACATCACTGCAGCGGCACTTTGATGTTTCCCAGAGCTGACGTCCCTCAGCGGGACCGAGTGGCGGCTAATTCGCTGACGTCCGCTTTCCAGGACGCAGCATCTCCGCAGTGTAGTGATGCTGAGGATGAGAGAAAGCAGCTCTGACAGGACTGGATCTGATGGTCAGGACAGAGCAGGATGCTGAACAGCCATCAAGTGGCCGGAGGAAGACTCGTGGAGTGTGCAGAGTCTGCTAGTGATGTGTCGTCACGCTGAGGCTTCAGGAAGCCACTTTGAGGCTGGGTAACGAGGCGGCGAGGGAGCGTACAGCGCAGTACATCCTGTGTCTTTTATGATGGCTACACTTCAGTTTGCAGCCCAGCTTCACAACGCTTCACTTAATGAGGCGGAGGAAGGGAAGCAGCAAGCAGATGAAAAATGCCACCAGATGTGTCAGTATAACAGAGTGAAGCTTAACAAGGTTCATTAGTGGCAGCGCTGTTAGCCACTCACTGCATCTCCTTAGCATCAGGCAAACTGGGAACCACAATGGAGCCACAGTCTGAGGGCGACGCTGACATTTCACTGAATAGCTGCACAGCCCACACGTCATTATGGTGGAGGTAACAAGCTGGGAGGAGGAGGAGGAGGGCGAGCAGTCAGCTCCGCAGCTCCGAGGCTAAAGGCGAGCACGAGTGTGTGTTTGTGTCGTGGCAGCGAAGGATTGTAGCAATGAATATCAATGTCTGGGATAATGTGGGGATAATTACCACTGTGCTGTTTCTCTCTGCAGAAACTCTCCGAGAGACGGAGGAGCATGAAAACATGATTGGGATCGGTGACTCATTTAGCCGCTTCTCACCAGCCTACAACACCACCCACCCGGCGAAGCGGCAACACGCGCTCGTACGTGCATCAGCTCCCACCGCGAGGCTGCTGCTGATGTGCTGCTGGTGCAGCTCTGCAGAGCTTCTTCTGATGCCGTGTGCTGTGGCTTGTCTTCATTTCCCCGCCACCTCATGCACACACACAAGCTCTCACAAAAAAAAAACAAAAAAACAGCTGAGTCACACGGAGAGCTGTGAATCTGCTCTGCGACGAGCTGCAGGCTCCACCGCCGACACGCAGCAGCAGCACCGGAGGAAACTGGAGCACACATAATAAAGGAGCTATTAGTGTGGCGATGACTGAGGCTGCATAATGAATACACTCGCTGTGAACGTCGAACACTCAGCTGACTCCTGTTTCCTGGAAGAATTCCCTTGTTCAGCTGCTTTCCACTCACCCACTGATGAAATCTATCTCCCAAAACCCTCCTCCTCAGTTACAGCGCTTTGTTGGTTGTTCATGTGGATGTCAGGACCGTCAGCAGGCCGGCATCACACGGCTGGATCTCCTCCTTACACTCGACAGGAAGACGCTACCAAGTCCTGACTGGTCCACACGTGGACATGAAGCTGACACTGAGCTGCTGCACAGAACAGCTCCTGACCTGGACTGCACTTCAGAAAACTAATTCATTAGATGAGGCCGGCTGTTTGTGTTTGAACACCCACTCAGGTGGGTCATACATGCCCTCCTCAGGTTTCTGATAGGACGTCTGGTTTCTTTATTTTAGCAAACAACCAATCAACAGAGTAACTATGATTTTATCTCTGCACATACACAAATAAGCAGGAAATATGTACGACCCACTCAGCTTTGGCAGTGCAGTGTAGACTAGGACTGCAACGATTATTCGACGTAATCGATTACGTCGATTATAAAAATTCATCGACGTGGAAATTCAAGAGTCGATGCGTTTTTGTTAATGGTAAAATCAAATACCACCCGGGAAAAAGTCATCTGTACCTGTAGTTCCCCACAGGAAGTGGTGGGGGCAGTATCGCTCCCACTGTTTACGGTATTGACAGAAAAGGACAGGAAGAAGAAGAAGAGGAAGCACGACAGCGACAGGCGGCAGAATCAACCAATAAAGAGGGAAGATGCAAAACAGCACGGCTTTCGGATTTTTACGTTTTTTTTCCAGAAGGCTAAATAGCACGTTGGTCCTCTCCATGGGAAATGTGAGTACACAAAAACCAAGACGGACAGTCGACCGACACAAAGTATTACACACACTCTGCAGGAAGGAGTCTTCACCGAAGCACTTCCTGTTTAAAATACCACATTAACGGGAAGCATATGTTAGTCTGGGATTCTGCTAGCAACAAACCACACTCGTGCTAATTTTTATTGTTTGACAGCGCTATTTATTACTGCACCTTAACAAGCATTAGCTATCCAATTATTCGATTAATCGATGGAATAATCAATAGATTATTCGATTACTAAAATAATCGTTAAACGCAGCCCTCGTGTAGACAAAGATAAAACGTGTCTCCCATCCTGGGCTGACATCATGGGTCTGTCCAGTTGTCAGTACCTGGTAGACCCTGAGCTCAGGGGACGTCCTGATCAGGGAATGAACCACCTTCAGCAGACTCCTAACACCCCCCATTTCCACCATGAAGAACCAGGTGCTAGTTATGTGCTGGTGCTAGTCCTGGTGCTCAGTTGGTTCAGATGTGGTTCCTCCTAAAACCAGTTTGCTTTTCCACTGACAAGGAGCCAAGTTGGAGCCACGTCATTAGGTCACCGTAAAACATCAGCACGTCCCTGCTCCTTCTTGTGGTCCCTGTGTCTTCATTGAGTTTTTACAGTTTATTGAGGAGCTGGTTGAGGCTCCGCTCAGATCCAGCTGCACCCTCCTCCTGGATCCTCTGAAGACCGGCTCGGTCCGAGAGGCTCCCACTAACTTTCCCTGAACGTCAGTAGAAGACCACAGGAAGCTCTGGGTCTCCTCCTCAGACCATTGCTGCTTTAATCTAACGTCCATATTTAGTTGACGTCAGTACTCCGCTACACTACTCACTAGCTGTTTTAAAAATGGCGGTTCTGTGTTTACATCGTTGCTCGTTGGTCACATTAACCCCGCCCCCAGCCCCTGACGTAGTCGGTGGTTAGCTCTGGACCAGCAAAGAGTTGGTGCTTGCGAAGCGAAACAAGCACTGGAACCAGCTCGGTGTGAAAGGGGCATCGCTGAGGAGTAGTGATTGTGCTGTGCTGCTCCTGGATGGCCTCCACTGATCAGGGCTTTACCGTGGAGGAGGACCATGTGTAGTCTCAGGACCTCCAGAGCTTCATCATCAGGAGCAGTGAGCTCCTTGGACGGTCTTCTAAGGCCCAATCTCAATTCTCCCCCTTGGCCCTTCGCCTTCACCCTTCCCCTCGGTTTTGCGAGTGCACAAGAGACGAGGGCTGTCCCAATCATCATCAATAGCGAGGGGAAGGGGGAAGGCGAAGGGGGAACATGACCCTTCAAAAGGAGCGTATTCACAGCGCCCCTTGGAGCAAAGGGGTAGGCGTGGTTTTTAACAAAACAACAAGGAAGCATGGCCCCGAAAAAAGTCCTCCACGAATGTAAGCACTCTGCACACAAGTATGTATCCAAAAAATAAAACCTGTACTATGAATAGAAATAGCCTACATTTACCGACGATGGCGGCTTTTTCGCTGTCCGACATATAGCTATCGCTAATCGTAACTCTTTATGGCTCCGCACAATTCTTTGCCTTGACGAAGAAAGGCGAACGAATAACGTCAAACAAAAGACAGCAGCAAGTTGCACTTCTGAAGGCATGACGACCTGCTAACTACAGAAATGAGCAGAAAGGAGTCCTTAGCAACGGACGCTACAAGATGACGTCATATTTATGAGACGGAGCGAGGGGTGTCCCATTTTTAAGGGTTGGTAACATACCCCTTCACCTTCGCCCTCTGGTCCAAGGCGTAGGGGAAGGCGCGAGGTGTAGGGCCAAGGGGGAGACGAAGGGCCAAGGGGGAGAATTGAGATTGGGCCTAAGGCAAACCGGTCTGGAGTCCTGATCCAAGAACCACTATGAGTAAGGTCTACAGAACACTGTTTACCATCCCCAGGAGCTAGGCCTGGTCCAGGTGCTCCTAGGCGAGCGCCTGGTGGTCAATCCTCCTCCAGCAGATTCCAACATAAGGGTTCATGTGCAGCACCTTAAAGGCAGTAGGAGAGGGCAGGTGGACAGCAGCTAATCATCAACACTGTTAAACTGCATTATTGTTTAGGACACAGACCTTGAACTCCAACATCCCAGGTCTGAACCCTGCAGGATCCTCTCTCTCTGCTCCACTGTCATCTCTCTGCTGTCAGATACTCACTGAGGCAGAGGAAACGCCCCCAGTGTGGAAACATGAAAATAAAGTGAGACTGTTTCTAATGTTGAACAAAAAGAGCTGAGTGCCTGTCAGGAGCTGTTCACTGCACCCTCACTGCTGACTGTCAATTTCAATCAGAAACTTGTCTGAATAAATTATTGTTCTCATTCTTTCCTCTTATTGTGGAGACGATGCTGAATATTGATCCCAAACCAACTTTCATCCCTTCTAATGATGTTCATTTCATAGAGGCCAAAAATGTTAAATTAATAACTCTGCTCAAAGGCCTAAAATAAAACTTCACATTATCTCAAAAAGTCTGTTTAAATATCATACACTACACTATTATCTAAGGGAGAAGAAGAAGAAGTAAATGATGCTCCATCCGACACTCTGTCATACATGACGGGTTCTCACCTCTCACTGCTTCAAACCCACACTCCTGCTACTTGCCAGCCCTCCTTCCTGTGATCAAAGAGCATTTCTCCTGTTACACAGTGTTCCTGGTGTACTCTGAGGACCTGTGAGCAGCTCCTGTACCGGTCCAGCTGTGACGCCGCCACTCGAGGAGGCAAAGAACGCCATGCTGCTGATAACTAATCTGACATCAGCGCCGTGGTGTTCCACCCCGACCGAGCACGCCAACACTCGGATTAGGAAATAACTGAAACATCTTTCATCCGCTGCAGTTTCAGCACCGCAGCATGTAGCATGGGATGAGGAAAAGAAAACAACAACAACAACAACAACACACGCATGAGTCAGAGCTGAGGAAGCGTTGCGGCGTGCACCGGCTGACCTCACATTAACTCCCGCGGGAATGTGATGGTGTTGACCTTACTGCTGCACTGCGGATTAAAGATGGCAGGATGGAGGGCTGGGTCAGAGCAGGGATACAACACTTTAGCTTTTAGCTGCATGTATCTGCTGACCTGTGGGTCAGAGCTGCAACAACAACAACAACAACAACAACAACAACAACAGCAACACAACGGTGCGGTGAGGAAAGCAGGTGACATTCACTGTAGCTGTGCACATCCAAGCTAATGCACCACAGGTACGGGGATCTGCTCCGGACAGCAGGTCGGCCTCTGGCAAACTATCTCAGCTAGAGTGTGGTTTAATGTGTGTGTGTGTGTGCGCTCTGCCATCTCTATGACCCACATCCATTTAAATACAAGGAAAATCCCCCAGAATGAACAGTCCGACCATCTGCCGTCAGCAGCTACACGGTTGTTCTGGTGCGGAGCTGCGAGTAAACACGGCCGACTCCATCTACAAGTCGTCTTTGTGTGACGGATGTGTGAGCGAGGTCCAGCCGAGTGTGAAGAGTCGTACCTCTGGTTTTCAGTGTGTCAGGGATCCTTTATTTCCTCCACATTGCTTTGTGCGCCGCCAAAACAGAGGCCCTGCGGGGACACAGAGACGCTCAATTATTCATCGTCACATTCAATAAACCATGAATATCCACCGTGTGTGCCGCTCGCCGCCATTCACGCTCCTTTTGCAAAAAATGGGTCTTAGGATTTTTTTGCTCCCAGAATGCTTTGGGGTGGCACCAAGGGACCGTCAGCCTCAGCTTCTATTAGCACAGCTGTTTTAACCTATTATCAAGAAACAATGTGATGGAGGAAGAGGAGGCTGATGAGCACCGATTGGTCCGGCTGGAATAGAAACGACCCCAATCCACTTAGAGGGACGTCAAATCCCGAGCGACACAGAAACCTGTCAGAGCTGGAGCATCAACAGGTTCCTGCGCAGTCTGCATGAGCTGCCAGCTTTAATCAAAGCCTGTGTGATGGCCCCGATTCACTGCTGAGCCTCCACAGCAGGTGGATCTGGTCAAATCCATTCATTCAATTACACAGGTGAGAGTGAGACCATGTTAATAAATGTAGGGCGTTCAAAAACTAAAAAAACCTCCTGGCAGTGAACCCTCGTGTACACATGAAATAATGTGATGGATAAAAAAATAGTTGTAGTTATCAGACATTTTACTGAATAAATTACACTGTTAATAAGACTTCATCATCCATCCATCTTCTATACCCATCATGGACGTCCTCACTGATTCAGGGCATGAACCATCCACCTGTTCAACAGTCACAGTGCTGAGGTCAGATCAATCTGACCAACCACTGGAATGATTGGTGGAAGGAGGGGAGGGGGCGGGGCACCAGGATCTAGGTTCCCTCCTTTTTTCCCCTCATTTTCCAACATCCCTTCATCATCCCCTGGACCATGGATGCACCAGAACTACCTCAAAACCTTCTGTAAAAACCAGTTAGATAACCTGTTAATAACAAAAATTTGATCGTGAAATTTAAAACCCTGACCCTTAACTCTGGGATCATAAAAGAACACATCAATGAATCATGAGGCTGGATGAAGTCATACCAATGAGTGTACTGGAGTGTATCTTTAATATTTCTCTCTACAGTGTAGTGACTGAGGAGTAAACAGCAGCAACACTTAAATGCAACTACATCAAAACAACAGTGCAGCGAGCTGTGTGCATCACAGGAGCCAAGCGAAACACCTCAGACAAACTGTACAGTGTCTGCCAGCCCTGTGACTGACAGCAGACCTGCACAGTGCAGTTACTGTGTGGCAGGCGGGGTCAGAGGTTAACTGCACGCCGCGCCTCCAAACTGCCCTTTATTTACAGAGGAACGTGCCGCCGCCGCTGCCAAATACGTTCGGAGCCATTAACTGCTGATTTGACTTTAAAGCTCAGCCCCGCTAATCTAATTTAATCTGTCTCTGCGGCTTCGCTGATTACCAGAGCGCAGCGGCAAAATGATGCTGGGGTGCAGGCGGGCTTCATCGCTGTGATGCAACCGCAGACGTCCACGTGGAAAAGCTGCTGCTGTGTGTGTGTGTGTGTGTGGTACTGGCTGAGTGTACCCTCCACAGGTTGAATGGTTTGTTTGACAGCAGTGAACAGAAGAGGATCAATAAAGAAGAAGAAGAAAGGAAATGAGAGAGAAACTAAAATGAATGAGGACAACAGGATGAGACCTGTTTTCACTCTCTTCCTTTCCACTGAAGTCTGTGGTGTTGTGTTGTTATGAGTGACATCACCGCTGTAAACTCCCCTCCACCAATGAAACAGCTACAGGAGGATGTGAGTGAACTATCAGTGGTATTCACAAACACAGCTGTCGTCTAAGGCCATTTTTATTTTGGGGATTTGTGCAGAAGAAGTCCAGAAATACTCCCTGACCTCAGTGTGTAGGAAACATGTGATTTAAGGTTTCGCTACTAGCAGAAAATTGCCGCCCCGCTCCCACTCCCTCTTGTCCTGCTGCTCCGGCCGAGGCCGCCATGGCGACGGTCTCCCAGCAGGCTTTGCAGCAAGTGTGTGACGCCCCAGAGAAAGAGAGCCCACTCTCTCTATTCAAGCAGCGGCCCCCCTCCAATAAAACATAATGGCAGCGGGGCTGCGGGGGTAAAGTCATTCAGCCACTCTGAGCCGTCACATGACCGACCACAGGCACAACAGCCTCAGTCATTCTGCTGCTGCTGCTCAGATACTGGGAGCGAGGACCGGGCTCCTGAGGAGGCCGGACACACGGCGGGGTCCAGAGAGGAGGGACCGGATTCAGGGTGCTGAGCTGCCATGTGGGACAGTGGACAGGGAGGACAGCACTGCATGTACTGAGCTGTGCAGCCAGGGTTCAAGAGAACAATCAGGCTTTGTGCCGATTTCATCTTCCTCTACAGTCACTGCCAGTCTCTACAGGAGCTGCCGTCACTCCCCGCCCCCCTCTGCTCATCACTTGAAAGCTTCCTGTCCCACTCCTTGTGGAGCCCAAACACAACACCTACAGCTAGTCCCAACAACCAGGGTTCAAAATACTCAAGATCGCAACCTGGTCGTCTACAGGCGCTTTTCCACCACATGGTACCAGCTCAGCTCTGTGGAAACTGTACCAAGTTGAGTTAAATAGAGGATAGCCCCACCTCCTCCTCCGTGTAGCTGGTGGTCAGGTGAAGGAGGAGAAGGTTTATCTTCGGTAATCTTCAGAGTAACTGTTGTGGTGTCACAGAAACCGTGTGAAGATGTTTTCAGGAGAGAAATTACTTGTTTGAACTTCACATATGTTGCTGGTTCATCAAGTTAGATCCTGGTTAAAAACTTGCTCCCTCCAAGGTTTTCAGAGATGTGAGGTCCTGCTACAACCTCCGTCAGCTGTTCCGACCAACTCAGAGCTCAGGATCCACTGACCCGGTTCTTTAAAGATCATTGGAACTAAAGCCTGTTGTTGTACTTTGTATCTTTGTACTGGAAACTGGGTTATTCTGACTCTCACTGTGCCTGACTCAGACTGTGGAGGCTGCAGGGACTCATATCTGCACTGATGACACTGTGGTCATTCTGACCAAAAAGATTGTAGTACCTGCTAGTACCTGGCCGGTCCCTTTTTTGGAACTACACGAGAGCAGACACTAGGAAAGTTAAAGCCGGTACCAGGGTCCTACTACTTTTTCCTACTGGAAAACCAAGTTGAGTCCATGTAGTGGAAAAGTGCCACATGTTGCCCACAATGCAGCTTGGTCACTGATGGTTGGGGTTGGCTAGATGTAGGTAGAAGTAACCTGGAAGCTGTAGGGTCGAGCAGAGGTCACAGGTTTACAGTCACAGGTATCTGCAGTCATGCAGGTTTCTACAGTCATGCCGGTTTACAGGGTCATGCAGGTTTACACGGTCCTGCAGGTTTCTACAGTTATACAGGTTTCTACAGTCACAGGTTTACAGGGTCATACAGGTTTACAGGGTCATATGGGTTTACACGGTCATACAGGTTTACAGGGTCCTACAGGTTTACAGGGGCCTACAGGTTTACCAGGTCATACAGGTTTACCAGGTCCTACAGGTTTACAGGGTAATACAGGTTTAAGCAGTCATGCAGGTTTACACTGTCCTACAGGTTTACAGGGTCCTACAGATTTACAGGGTCACACAGGTTTACAGGGTCATACAGGTTTCTACAGTCATGCAGGTTTACACGGTCCTACAGGTTTACACGGTCCTACAGGTTTACAGGGTCACACAGGTTTCTACAGTCATACAGGTTTCTACAGTCATGCAGGTTTACACGGTCCTACAGGTTTACACGGTCCTACAGGTTTACAGGGTCATACAGGTTTACATGGTCCTACAGGTTTACACAGTCAT
>OOFC01021370.1:3534-22377 GCA_900323345.1 Pseudochromis fuscus
TTTTTTTTTTTTTTTTTTTTGCTGATGTGCCATAATCCTCAGACCAAGTGTCTCTCTTCCTTGTTGCAGATAAGCATTGTGTGAAATACTACCACCCCAAGAGGATACAGGGACAGCTAATGAAGCTCTGCAGAGGTGATGAATGTACATGTGCTGAAGGTAAACAAAATTACCCAAACTACCTGTTTACATGCACCAACATACATACATACATACAGATATTTACATTTGCTGATTCATTTGAGTTATCAGATGTGATGTTTTGTTTGCATGTTTGCAGAGAACTGCAGTTTTCAGAGAAAGGAAAACATCAGCAATGATGACCGCATACTTAAAGTCTGTGAGGTCACAGAAACCAGCAAAATAGATTATGGTAAAAGAGTGTGTGCGTGTGTGTGTGCATGTGTGTGTGTGCATGTGTGTGTGTGCATGTTTGTGTGTATGTTTGAGAGAGAGAAAGCAAATGAGTTAGCTAACAATCTGCAACCTCTCCTTTCAGTTTATAAAGCGAAAGTGGAAGAGATTGAAGATGGTTTGTCCACTGTCATTTATACAATGAGCATAGTGGACATCATTAAGGAAGGTGGGTGTTAATCTCCTCTTTTAGTTGTCATTGCTTTCCATTCATTTCTAGGTTCAACAAAGTACTCAAAGTGCTCAGAGGCTCTGGTCTATATTGACATGATAGCGTCACATAGTTGCTGTAGATTTCGAAGCAGCTTCTTTTTGATGAGACTTTCCCATTCGACCACATCCTAAAGCGACTCTGTTAGATTGAGAGCTTGTGATGATGAAGGCCCATTTGAGTCCAGAGAACGCATTGGTTCTGCTCAAGAAAAGCGTCTGACATGAGCTTTGTGACATGATGCATTGTTCTGCTGAAAGTTGCCATTAGAAGACGGCACAGTGGTCATAAAGGGATTGAAATGGTCAGCTATGGTCAGGTGCCCTGGAAAACCTGGAAATCTGTAGATCTATTTTACTATGTCTTAATTTGTCCTAAAAAACAGTAGTCATGTCATCTTTGCAGACCTCAGCTGTAACAAGTAGTGATTTGAGTCACTGTTTCTTACTTCATATCAGCCTGAATCAGTCTGGCCTCCATTGTCTCTCAGAGATCCACCACTGTTTTTAACTTTCTTAGACCATGTTCTTTAAACTCTTGAGACATCCTTAAAATAATGTTTCCGTTTCCCAGATTATGTTTCAAGCAAGGTAGAGAAAATCTTAACCATTTATGCATGATTTGATGGACAATGCATTTGTGATTGCAGCAGTAATGCTCCTGTATCTAACCTGTGATGCAGTTCATTTCATATATATTCCCCTATATTCTGTTTAACTGCAGGAACTACGGATGTGGGTCCACAAGGTAACCGCACATTTCTCAGTTATCCGCACTGCCGTGATGCTCTGGATCTGGGGGTAGGCAAAACCTACCTCATCATGGGCTCATCCAAAGACATTCACGTAGATGACCAACAGCACTTGTGAGTCTATCCTGCATGTGTGTGTGTTCTGTGTAGTTTTATCTCCAGTGCATATATTATACATGAGCCATAGACTGTATTTAGAAATGGATGTACCCACTGTGACATCACCTGTTGGTTTGTGGACTCAATTTGAAGCCAGGAGTTTGGCATTTGAATGTTGCCATATTGGCTGTTTGGAGTCAGGAATGACCATGTTTGGAAATGATGGGAGGAGTGAGGAGGCGGGTCCAACCCCTGAACTCGAGGTCACTATCCAATGTGTATGAGACTCAAACTGACTGTTGATGATTTTTGAATTGAAGTCAGTTGGAGGCAGGGTTTTTTTTTTTGTTTGTTTTGGAGTTAGCATCTAGTGGCTGTCAGGAGAATTACACTTTTTTGCACTTCCACATTGCCCTCATTTTTGAACCCCTCATGCTTCCTTCATTTTTATATACACTCCATGTGTTAAATACACTTATGCACTTTTTCAAACTGGAGACTGGACTTATTGCTCAGAGGGCTGCAGGAGTTGAACTGACTGAGGGTTTCATACATAGAGCAGCTTTAAATTGAGCTGATCTGAATAAATCACTTTGATTTATAGATTATGTCAACAGGTTTTGCTGCAAATATATTATTTTTAAAGCTGAAAAACATTGTGTTGAAATAAGAGAGTTGACGGTGCAAGTAATAAGTTTACTCTTTTTACAGAATCACTACAGTGACTTCGAATAATAGACTTTATATAGAAATGAATGAAGCAACCAGCTTTCAATAATGAAACCAATGTGGAAGTGCAAAAACAAAAGTGCAGTACCCCTGCCAGCCACCAGATGTTGGCCCTCATGGTCAATTTTCAATCCTGAAATGTTCACTCAATACATTTATTCCACAAGATGTCATTAGCTAAAGTCAACTCTTCTTATTAGTGAACTGGAGATCCACCTGAAAAAACCAGACCTCAAATCTCATACACATTGGGCAACGTCAAGGGTCAGAACCACCACCTCACTCCTCCCTTAATCTCCAAATATGGTCATTTCTGGCTCCAAACAGATACCATGGCGAACCTCCTAGCTTCTGCATGTCCCTCAACCAATGGGTGACATCATGTTAGCTTCATCCATTCGATATACAGCGTATGCTTTGAACTATAAACAAGTCAGATCACAATTTTCTATTAAACAAACAGCCATAATGTGATGGCCCAATTTTTATTTAGTTTTTTTACAATATTTCTAATCATGTGTTTTTAAATTATCAATCTTATTTTTATTGTAACCCCCACATGTTATAGTCTGTAGAATACCTACATAAAGATCAAATGTATCACTTTCAGGTACGAGTATGTGCTTGGTGAGAAGACCTGGATCGAATACTGGCCGACAGACACAGAGTGCCAGAGTGACAGACACAGAGTTGGTGAGCACCAGGCGACCTGTCTGGGCATGGAGCTACTGGTCAACACTTACAGATACTTTGGATGTCAGTTCTAGTGAAAGTGAAGAAAATAAAATGCAGCATTTAATTGTTTTTGGTCTACATTTCTCATCATGTAAAACATTGACTATAGAGTCATAATGTTACAATGCGTTGCTTTAAATGTAATAGTCTGTTAGATTTTCTGCATCTTATTTAGAGCTGCAAGGTGGGAGGAGCTTTATCGTACAATCATCAGGGAAAATTCTTTGTGCACAATTTGTTAACAAGTTGAAGATACAAAGCTTGTGTGTGTATCAGATGAGTTGCTATCGGCAGGTTGAACAGTACTAACTGCAGTGCATTCAACTGCACTACCAATGAAGAAAACCTGCCTGTGAGTATCCTCATGGACTGTTTCGATGCTGCTGTACTCGTCATCTTCTATATCTGCTTATACAGTACAGGGTTGTTGGCTGGAGCCTATCCCAGCTGGACAACGGACAGTTTGCCAATTTATCACATGGTCAACATGAAGACAAATGCATGATCACACTTATACTTTCAGCATTTTTTAGAGATTGGTCTTTGTGTCTTAATACGATCATGCACACAAGATCTTCCAGCACAGCTTACAAAGAACAGTGTTGCATTGTTTTTTCTGAAATCAATAAAAATGATCTTGTTATTCAAGAGACGGTTTGTTGTGTGTGTTACTCTGGTATTTAATATTTTCTAGTCATGCACATTTCCTGGCTCACTGTTTCCTGGATTTGTGTAGTTTGCCACTGTGTCCTACCAGACAATAAACAAAGGCAAAACCCACAGTAGAAGGATAGAAAAATGGGAACGCCTTAATTTCAACAAACAACACAGTCAGAAGACACTCTGTAGATCAGACTTTACAAAGTGTCGTGCAACTAATGTGTCCTTTTTTACCGTGCAATTTATGAATAGTTGCATGCAGGTTGCAATGAATGACAAAATTGTCACGAATTTTTTGTTTGCACCCATAATTTCTTACTTTGTTAATGGTCTTTGAGACTTAGTGAAAGAATAAAAAAAGGTGCATCTGGAGTTGACCTGAAAAGTAGACGAGCTCCAACCATTGACATTTGAAAATTCATTTTAGACAATCTGAACCTGCACAGGATTTTAACAGTAGCTTAATGTTCCAGTGTAAGTCTACAGTAGTCGCCTGTGGAGTTAATTGATCTGATCAAACTGCAGGGTGCAGAAGCAGAGCTGCAGGAGGAGGGAGGACGGTGGATATAAGACGAGTTGCTGCAGAGAAGTACAGTAACAGCAGATATGGGTTCAGGCAGGAGGACGTGCAGGACTCAGCTTTGTCTGATGTCCTCATTGGCTCTCATCTGCTTTACTACTCTGACTGAAGGATCTCCAATGTAAGTAAATATGCTCTGCAGCATATTCTGCCTCAGATTATCTGATGATGCAGAACGAGTTAAAGGATTGTAATAACAAGTTTGCATGAGTTTGTGGTTTTGAGACATTGATCTTTATAATAGCAGCATTTATTTATTTACTGTTGCTACAAATGCTTTCTGTTTATCTCAGGATCGGTCTGCACAACTTGTTATCTAATGTTCAGCTGAAACCAGGAAAGGAGAATAAAAGAGGCTCAAATTAATTTGTTTACACGAAAAAAGAAAAAGACAAACTTTTTTTGAAACTTTCACATGAAAATTTATTGATACTGTTTGTTTAGCTAAAGAAAAACTTGACTTTGTAAAGTACTGATTGTAAGCACATACTGACAAGTGAAATACAACATACTACACGTAATACAATACCTTGAAATTTAGCTTTTGATGAGCAGAGGAAATTTGATTCTGGTTGGAGTGGGTGCAATTTAATGTCTTTGATTTTCCTTTAATGTTTATAACCTTTTCACACAAAAAAAACCATTATCCATCATAGTAAACTAACCTTGTATCTAATGTTTTGTCAGTGTTTTAGAAAATGTACTATCCTAATTTCCACTTGAAATATATTAAACCAGAAAAATAAACCTCTTACACAACAAAACACATTATTTAGCACAAATCGAAATAACTAAATAAATCTATTTACTTAAATAGGATTATGAATATTTACAACTACCTTCAAACTGCTTGCTGAAGGAGCTAATAAAAACTAACAAGACAGGGGATTACCTTACTGTAGGAGTTACCGACACAGAGGGAGGAGTGATGATCATTTCCAGTCAATCTGTGACTTGTGTCCGACATGGTAAACAAACACTGCCCGGAAAAATGATGAAATGTTGATTCAGTGCTGGACATAGTTCAAGATAATCAATGGGTGACTTATTATGTGTGACGTTTATGCTGAATAGAAGAAAATACAATTTTTCTTTTTTTGGCAAACTGGAGGAAACATCAACTCAAACAACCAGAGGTAAACTGTGGTGTGGTTGTTTCTGTTCAGTAACTTTATTTAACTCATGTTTCTTTCTCACCACTGCTCTGTAGGAAGGTGATGTCCGCCCCCAACCTGCTGCGAGTGGGAACAGCTGAAAATATATTTGTGGAGTGTCAGGACTGCACTGACCAAAACAACATCGTGGTTGACATCATCGTGATGAACTATCCAACCAAAATCAAAAGACTGGATCACACATCTGTGAACCTTACCAGTGCAAAACGATTTCAGGACTTTGGACAAATTAGGGTAAAACAAATTAAATCTCACACCTCATGACTCAAAGGAAAAATATATCCCCACCACTGTCTCTACAGTTATTGATACACTTATACCTGTTGCTTCAGATCCCAGCTGGAGACTTCAGCAGGGATCCTCATATGAAGCAGTACGTTTACCTTCAAGCTCACTTCCCCGATGTAAAACTGGAGAAAGTGGTCTTGGTGTCCTTCCACTCCGGCTACATCTTCATCCAGACAGACAAGACCCTCTACACCCCGAACAGTCGAGGTGAGCTTACAAGAAAAGAAAATTGAAAATGAATACCTGCATAGGTTGTGATACTGAGAGCCCATCAGAAACATTTCAGGCATATGCGACCATTAATAAGAAGGCTATGAGCGTTTATGTGTGGCAGCACTAGAGCCACTACTGGACGGCCACGATGATGACATCACATGGGCTCAAGGCTGAATCTCCACTGGCGTTGCACTCCAGATCAGAAGGGGTAAAACACACATGAAGGCAGAGAAAATGGGTTTAGTCTCGTCTAATCACCTACTTTTGAAGTCGTAAAGGTCGCAGTGGCAAAAAGAAAAAAAAAAAGTCGCAAGGACGGGGTGTATTACTGAAGACGTGTGGTCTCACTCCGTGTGTTTGATTTACTTTATACATTGTGAGTACGTCCACCATATTCCACATGCACTGCAAAGTTGCTCCTGCTGTACGTCCTCGTGCGTCCTGTTCAACAACCCTTTTCTTCCCCCAACGACAAACGTCAAATCTGCAGACACTGTACGGCACACTTGCGTCATTGCCGGAAGATTTCGTAGAGTTTGTCGATCATGATCAACAACCATAAATGACTTCAGGCAATCTATGGGCTTGAAATTTCACAAGATGTATCTACATGTCCATGAGTTTGTTGGCGTCTTTTGCACATACACAGCCTGTAGAAGGGAGGATGGTCAGTTGGTGCCCAGGTTTATGATGACATCGTCATGCGTTGGTTTGTGGAGTTTTGAAGCCAATAGTTTGGCATTCGAATGTTGGTGTGTTGGTTGTTTGGAGCCAGAAGTGACCATATATGGATATGAAGGGACGAGTGAAGAGGTGGGTCTGACCGTTGAACCTGAGGACACTGCCCAATGGCAAACAGTCACATGACTAGTGATAGATTTGATTAGATATAAATGAGAATAATTTTTCTTTCTGTCAGTTTATTACAGAATATTTGCACTGACACCCCTCATGGAGCCTGTGGAGAGGGACGCCAAGTCTGACACTTCTATTGCCATTGAGTTTGTGGTATTGTATTTTACTGATTAAGTCATACGTTATAATTACATGTTTTGTGATCATTTAGGAAACGTTTTGTGGTATATGAATGGTTATATATATGGTTACGCTTCCTCTAAAGCAGTGGTCCCCCACCCCCGGGCCGGGGCCCGGTACCGGTCTTTGAGGCTTTATTAGCGGCCGCACAGAAAGAACAAATAATTTATATAATTTCCGTTGTATTGAGTCTGAAAGACATTTTATTTTGAAAATTGACCGGATTATCTCTGACTTAACTTTCGTCTGTGCATTTTGACACGTCAATGCACTTGTCTCGGTCACGTGATCAGATACCCCAAAAGTCCGCAAGCTAGCGAAAATGAGTAAAAAACCAAACGTATTTGGAGAGCTTCTTTGCAAAGCGGAAACATTGGTTTGGGTTTTTTTTATGCCGGGTATGTTATTTTATTTTTGCTGTATTTATCTGCCACACCTTCGTGAAAATAATGTCTACATTAAACCGGTCCGTGGTGCCAAAAAGGTTGGGGACCCCTGCTCTAAAGCACTGAGTACAACAGACTCCTCTATAGGTGTATAAGTAAAATGTAAAAGTAACTCTAATCCCAACCACCAAGTGTAATGATATTTTTAGCAACAGAGTGAGAGAGAGATGCTAAGATGTTATAATTATTTATTGTTGAATTTTTCTTATTTTAGACCCCTGATGGCGTCATTTTGCCATTTGATGCAATCTCCCCGAAATCAGGAATCTACTCTGGAGAATATCGACTCCCTGAAGTCGTCAGGTGATTGTTTTGCACATTTTATTATAATTATTTAGAAGTGAATTATCTTTTTTTAAAATTTTTTTTGCATGCCTGTATTACTTTAATTGAATTTGTGGATGAACTAAAGCACAGTGGTGCTTTTAGATTTGGTAAAATGCTGAGTAATGCCACCCAAGCCAGCCCTAACAAAACACTTTCAAATGGAAATTTTTATTTTATACTCTCCCCCCGTGTAGTGTAACTGTCTGTAATAAATGAAATTCAAGGCATTTTTCATCCTTGTCTGTCTCATTTAATTGAAGCCCTGAGTTCATGGGAATGAGAAATGTCTGAATCAAACTAACTACACTTGTATATAACTTTTATTCTTGAGTAAAGACCTCTGTGTTGTACTGTTTGGGTCCTTTTTCTAAAGCTTACTCACCTCACAAAGACAAGTTTTACCAACATTTGAACCTAAGTAGAGAAACATCATTGCATCTTAAACAAAAATCAGAATAAATAATAAAGTTTTATCTTAAAAGTAGAGGGTGTGGTGTCTGCCTCCTGAACTCACACTGGTTGCACAGCAGAGTAGCCTGGTACCTGAAAGCTTGTGTACTTGTGTTTAATCAGTGTGTCCCTGCATATGTGTGTGTGTTTGTAGCACTGGACTGTGGCAGGTGGTGTCGAGGTTCCACAGCAACCCACAGATAAGCTTCACTGCAGAGTTTGTGGTCAAAGAATATGGTGAGTTACAATGTGTCCTCAACCTGTTATTAAACACCCAAAAATGTTGACTTGCTTTTTACCTCATGATGGATGAAAAAAAAAAGTGTTAAATTTTTCAGTGTTGCCCAGTTTTTCGGTGAACCTGACGAATCCAGACTCCTACTTCTACGTGGACAGTCAAGAGTTCACCGTCGGCATCAAAGCGCAGTACAGTTTTTCCTTTGTGGTTTTTGAGTTTACTTTCATTGGGTTTTTTTTTTCTGTATCCTAAACATTTCATCCACTCGGTGTTTATTGAGGACTAAACAACGCGTTTGATTTTAGGTATCTGTTTGGTGAAGAGGTGCAAGGGTCAGCCTATGGTGTGTTTGGGGTGATGTATCAGGATCAAAAGAGGAGTTTCCCCAGCTCGCTTCAGAGAGTGCCGGTAATTACACACACTGTTGTTGCATCACTGTAACTTGATTGTTCTCTCCATCTTTAACTTTATTGTCCATCTCTGTCACATTTTTTTTCTTTTGCTTTTCCATGTTTTCTGTTCTAAATACAGTTTTACAATGTCGGGTGTTCACATCACACATGGCCAAAGTTTCAAGTCATCAAGAGATGTTCCAGTAATCTGTGTGAGAAAATGTCTCAGACTTCCCAAAACAGCCCAGTTCAAACAGAGGATGAAATGAAGGCCTGTGTAAATGCCCATTACAAGATAAATAAGAACTTTATCGAACTGCAATTTGTGCAGAACTACTGTAGACGAGGCCAAGACTATAAATATAAAGCTGGAGATGACTGGAGATGATGCGTGACTCGTATGCAAACATGCCTCAGCCTTTGTTTTACAGGATAACCTTTCATCAGTTCTGTGCAACTGACTTTACAATCGATTGCTGTGTAATGTCGCATTAGATCGTGGACGGTGAAGGAACAATCACACTGAAGCGAGAGCAAATCATACAGGTCTTTGAAAACATCCTGGACCTGGTGGGAAGCTCCATATTCGTGGCTGTGACTGTGCTGACGGAGAGTGGTAAGACATCTATAATCCATCTGTATCAGGCGTTACATATACATCTGAATACAAATCCCAAGTATTTTAAATATAATAAAATATATTGTACTTGTACTTGAAACATACTTGATTGCACTTAAGACTGCTGTATTCTGCTGTTTTAAAACACCAGTAAGAAATAAGTCATATTCAAATAACAACTGGGTCAAATTGCTCTTCAAGCGATATTTTTTAGTTACATATTTAAATCATATTAAACAAATATTTTTGCTCTGCTGAATGTTTACTCTTAGGTATAATTTAAACATTTCTCTACTTTTAGTATAGAACATATTCTGAAATAAAAAGACTTCATTAAAATTGTCTCATAATAAAACAAGTGCCCATCATGTGTCAGTGGGTTGGAAAGTATGATGTAAAAACACTTTAATATTTTATTTTATTTTAATATAATTTCATAATTATGGAGTCCAGCAGCTCACCAACCACTGTGACCGTAATATTGGATTTTAGTTCTTAAACATGTAAGTACTCTCATTGAGTGCACATGTTTAAACTGCTCCAAGCATCCACATCAGTATTATACACATTCATTTGTATTTGTTGCAGTGCGTTAAGGAACAAACCACCCAACTAAAGTAGTGTGAATAAACTGTTTTCTTACTTTGAATTCACTTTGAACACTGTATTGAAGATAGGAATTTTAAAATGCAGTGAAATGTAAATTTATTTATTTTATTATTTTCTTCAATGTCTCCAAAATTTAGAATTAAAAGACATTATAATATGGTAATTCTGTATACTGTTTCTTTATGTGTGTATATCTGTCTTTATTGTGTTTGGTAATATGATGAAAATCCTACTGATTCCTGTTGTGTAGTGTGAGTGATGTAAAGTTGACCTGTGCAGGTAGTGAGATGGTGGAGGCAGAGATGAGAGGCATCCAGGTCGTCATCTCACCGTACACCATCCAGTTCACCAAAACATCCAAGTACTTCAAACCAGGAATGTCCTATGATGTCGTGGTACGATGTTACATTACTTCTCTTCTTTGCTCTTCATGCTGATGTTAGAGTTTCCTGTCTGAATTAGATTGCTGAATGGGTTTTTTTTTTGGTTGTAGGTTGAAGTTTTGAAGCCTGACGGATCTCCAGCAATTAATGTCCCAGTGGTGATTCCTGCAGCTGAGGTGGAGGGTGTCACTGCAGCCAATGGCATTGCAAGGCTTACCATCAACACAGTGGGAAGTTCTCAAGCACTGACCATCACAGTAAGTCATGATGCTTGGAAAAATCACATTTTAATATTTTTGTTTTGGGTTACTGGATTGTCAACTGTTAGATATCTCATCTGCTTCACTGCTCCAAGATGAGAGACAGCAAAACATGTTAGTAAGTTAGTACGCCAGTTAGTGGACTTTATTGTCATAGAGAGCTGCAGAAATGAAAGTTACATCGAAATGGGATTTTGAGAATTATAAGCGTCTGTATGGTGACGCATGTAGATGGGACATTTACACTGTATATAGAATGGACACAATTTGAAGCCAGTAGTTTGGCATTTTAACATCCCCAAGTGGAGAATTTCCTGAATGAAAATGATAATTTTTGAATTTTGAAATGATGACTTCACCCTTAGAGACAGGGTGAGGAGCTCAGACGCGTCCCTCGGGAGGTGTTTCGACCATTATGACTAAAAATAAATCCAGAAACTCCACAGACTCTGGAAGACGTTGCAGTGAAGTTTACTGAACTGATTTTGTGAAACTGTAACAATACAGAAAAGCAGAGAAAATACACATCAATATATGTGGTAAAATAACGATAACAGATTACAACTGACACATCTACATATACATAGCAACAGGTTGTAGCCGTTCGCTTAGCATCGCGATTAGCATACGGTTTTACCCATCTCATAGTGCACCAAAACATCTGTATTGCTAGATGCACAGCATTAAGCTAAGCTAATATGTAGCCTCTAGTATCTAATTGTTTTACCATATAACACTTACAGACGATGCTTTAAAAAAACAACAAATGAAGAAAGCGAGAGAGTGGAGCTGTCATGTACCACAGTGAAACCATAGTAACAACATAGAAACAACAACTTCCTGTCTGAATTCTTCTTCTTCTATCTTAAACAAGAACTAAAAACAACCACTAGATGGAATAGTTTGACAAACAACAAACATTATGCACAGCGAACATAACAATCAGACTTGACCAGTGAAACACCACAGCGAGCTGACATAACCACATACGGTCAGTACTGTAGCGTCTCTCCATCCTTTATTTATTATTGTGGGTCGTAGCCAACACTAAAACCGAACCTGCCGCTCCAATAGACATATGTTTATGGTCAGCTAGCAACAAAACTGAAGCGATGTTCAGAGACTAATTGAACTATTTGCAACTCAATTAAAATCAGAATCAAAATCAACACTTTACAGTTTGATACAGATTAATTACGATACTGTTCCAACAAACTACTGATCACTACCACAGCTGCTGCTACTCTCTGTCAGTGTTTTCTGGTGGTCATCTGAACTGTGCCGCTATCAGCAGATTGATTGACGGTTGGATGTAAAGATACTGTTTGCACTTTGGTAGCAACAAACAACAACAAAGTGCATAGATTGAAAGTCAATAGTGCAAACATCATTAGCAATAAAAAATAATTAAGATTAAAAAATGAAATAAATAAAATCTAGCATTTCTTTATTTAAAAAACAATAGTCAGTGGAGTGTAATGAAGGTCAGAGCTGAGGTTGATATGTACAAATAATGACTTGACTCCGAAATACAGGCTGGAATTAGGCACAGTTGGACAAGGTTGCAGATAGTAACCTCTCACCTTCTCTTTGCTTCATGTCACTGTGTGTATTTCCTCACCTGTGTGTGTGACTGCAGGCAAAGACCGACGATCCTCATATTTCCCCCGAAAGGCAAGCATCAGCCAATATGACAGCTTTCCCATATAGCTCTGCAAGCAACAATTACATCCACATAGGTACAGACTGAAATAATGTTCTGTGGGTCGTGTTAAATGAAGCATTTTTAAATGTTTTGGGGGTTTTGTTTTGATAACTGGAATGCTTCTGCAGGTGTGGACACAGCTGAAGTAAAACCAGGAGACAACCTGAAAGTCAACCTCAACTTCAACAGGCAGGAAAATGCACAAAACGACATCACATACCTGGTGAGAGATGTTCTGCACTGGCTCCTGTGTCTGCATCTGTGCACATGATTGATATGTGTCTATGTGTGTTGTACATGTAATGAGCGCTGGTCATCTACTCTGTGTCCCCAGATCCTGAGCAGAGGACACCTGGTGAAGCATGGCCGCTTCACCACCAAAGGTCAAGTGATGATTTCCCTGATGGTTGTCATTACAAAAGAGATGCTGCCATCATTCCGCATCATAGCCTACTACCATCCAAGTGACAGTGAAGTGGTTTCAGACTCTGTTTGGGTGGATGTGGCAGACTCCTGCATGGGCTCGGTGAGAGACACAATGCTGCACAATACACAATACTCAACAGACTTTGACCCTGTTTACACTTAGTTTTAAGATGCATCTCAGGTGATCACATCCCAAGTGGACAGCCCTGAATGCGAGTATAATCGACCAGCAAGATCCGATCTGATCGCTCCGAACACACGTGGAGGTGGTCCGAGACGCATGCGACCACATATGTGTTGTAATGTAAATGCATCCTGATGTGTGGGCCCTGATGCTGCCGTGGTGACATCCGAACACAAGCAATCGGCAGGACGGTTTGGAGATGCATGTTAAATAGAGGTGTAAACAAATGGCGCATTTCCACTGGTACCGCCTCACCCTGCGTTTGGCTGGTTTCCACGGGCAAAAAGAACTTGGTACCAGATACGATTTTTCGTACCTCCTCTCATGCGGTTCCAAAAAAGTACCCAGTCAGGTACTAAAATCTTATTGGTCGGAGGCAGAAGCATTTGTACCGGCAAGCTGACACAGTGCACAGTTATAGTCAGAATAACAAGTTTCTACTATGTGGGGAAAACCACTACATAGATCAGTTTTAATGCACACTGACAGTGCTTTAGTGCAATGTTAAAATTTTATTTAGAAACATCAGCTAAAAAAATGTGAGCTCTGAGCGCCCGGTCAGTCGAACAGTTGACAGAGGTTGAAACGTGAGCTCATATCTCCAAAAAAGTGGGAGCAAGTTTTTAACCAGGCTCTAACTTGATGAATTAACAACATGTTTGAAGTAAAAACAACTCATTTCCTGCCTCAAACGATCTTCAAACTGCTTTCTGTGACACCACAACAGTAGAATTATGAAGATTACTTCATCAACGTTCTCCTCCTTCATTTGACATGGAGGAGGGACTATCCTCAGCAAGGGTTAGGCAACCGAGGCGGGCCGATCTAGGGCGGGGCGAGGCGAAGCGAGGCAGCACCAGTGGAAATGGGTCTCAGCTGTCCACCTGTGATCTGATCACCCAAATCGCACTTTAAAACCAAGTGTGAACAGGGTCTCTGACACAGCACTGGTGTTACTGGTAATCCAGTTATTTGTAGAGAACTGCTACCAATACCAGTATACACCCTTTCTTTTCTCTTGTAACCTAGCAACAGCAACAATAAACGCTTGAGAGAAGTGTTATAAAAATGAAGTGAAGGACTCTGGAAGCACAGAAAACGCTGCCTGTACACACAACACCTGAATAAAGTTCTAACTGTTTGTTTTCATCCATGTGGTTTACCAAATACAAACCTGCTCTTTCTTCCTTCTTAAGCTGAAACTGGAATCATCACAACCTTCTGCATACTATGCGCCTCAATCGAAGTTCGAGCTGAAAGTCACAGGAGATCCAGAGGCCACAGTGGGACTGGTGGCAGTGGACAAAGGCGTGTACGTCCTGAACAACAAACACCGCCTGACTCAGAAAAAAGTAATTTCTGTTTCCTTTGTTCAAACTTTAAATCTCATATTTTCACTAGGTGACTTATAAAAACTAACGAGTGGTGTTTTGTTAGCTTGTGGTTTCACAGCTGCTGCAACACATAACTTGAATTAGTGTTTCTTTTCAGTTATGTCAGCTAACTTCCCATAAAACGCTTTTTTATTTTAAATATCTTTTTTCCCGCTCACACACATCAATACCAGTTGGCTGCAGAGTCTTGCTTGAACATTTCACTTCACATGCAGGGTTATACATACGGGGTTGTCTGTGTGTGTCTGTGTGTTTGTGTGGTTGTGCGAATTCCATCCTCCAGATCTGGGACTTGGTGGAGACGTTCGACACAGGCTGCACACCAGGGGGAGGGAAGGACGCTATGAGTGTCTTCTATGATGCTGGACTGTTGTTTGAGTCCAACCTGGGTTCAGGGACTTCTTACAGACAAGGTGATAACTACTTTATTCTTTTATCCTCATTCATTCTATATAGACAGATAGATAGATAGATAAATAGATAGATAAATAGATAGATAGATCATCTTGTTGGCTTCTGATATACTCTGTGTTTTCTTTCTAGAAATAAGATGCTCAGCATCCCAAAGAAGAAAACGAGACACTGCTACTACTATGGATGTCACAACCGCCTTATGTAAGAACCTCCGCTCTTTGATTTTTTGCACAGTACTCGTCTTTGCAAGGCTTTGTGCTTGCGAAAAGATAAAAGTGAAACTAAATATGATATCTACTTAATATGTCATCTGATGATGGTACCCAAACCAAATGTCATTTCATGTCATCCCAGTTGAAACTTGTTTAGTCTGCCAGAGCTTCATTACCAAAGATTTGTAAATGCTAATATATATCTGTTCATATTTAAGAGAAGTTTGATGTCATATTTATGTTATATTCTTTCGTTTCATGACTGAACTTGCTTGATCCTACTGATAAAACTGAGAACTGTAAGTGTTAGGAAGGAATATTTTTCTTGACGTATAATTACAGAATACACCTTCTCCCAAATGAGCATAAAAGATTGAGCTACTTTTATAATGACTGGGTGTTTTTGAACTCTATTTATATAAACCCAATCTGCTCTGTCCTCCTATTCACCTCTGTGTCCTCGACAACCAACTTTCTTTCCAGTGATTCAATATAAAGACGAGCTGGGGCGAGACTGTTGTCTGGATGGTATGAGGGAGATCCCCACTTCATACTCCTGTGACAGGCGCAGCCAGTATATCCTGGACGGTGCAGTCTGCGTTGAGGCCTTCCTGCACTGCTGCAAGGAGATGGAACTTCATCGAGCTGCGAAGAGGAGAGAAAACCTGGAACTGGCTCGCAGTAAGAGACGGGAACGAGGGGTGGGTGGTGGTTATCTGTAGTCGCACCATGAAATCATATAGAAATGGACGAAGCTAGTACGACGTTACTCATTGGTTTGTTGACTCATGTTTTGAATCCAGGAGATCGGTGACAGAACGTCGCCATGCTGGTTGTTTAGAGCAGTGGTTCTCAACCTTTTTTCAGTGATGTACCCCTGTGAAATATTTTTTCAGCCAAGTACCCCATAACCAGCATAAAGCAATTTTGGTTGAAAGTAAAAGATCAAGAAAAATGTAAAACATAGTGCTGTGCCATCAGTGACTAGTTTATTAATTAAACTTTGTCACTAATAAACAAACAAAATAAATAATTATGAAATTAAAGTGCTTACAATTCCATCTCCTCCTTGTCCAACATTAAAAATTCAGAATCTAGTAAAATTATTTTCCAAATAGAAAAGTTAGTTAACATTGTATTAAATTGCATTGAATTATACTGAACTTACATTAAACTATTCGTTTTAAGGATTAATAAGACTAACGTGTCAAAGTTACACATTGTCAACATTGCACTAAAATTGCAATTTTTGTTGTGTTTTTGCTGCTACATGTTAGTGAGAAACCTGAGGATTTTTGCGTAGATGCTATTTTTGAGATGGCTCCCCAAACCCCATCCATACGGAGAAGAAAACGTTTTAAAACCCTCTAAATTGGTAATTTATGTGTGCGTCCACACGGAAATGCTGGAAACACTGTAGTTAATATTCCAGGCCTGTATGTGGCGCTGTAACCCTGCCACAGAAACAGACCAAAACAAAGAAGAAGACATGAAGCAACTCACATGAGGTAAAACCAAGTACCCCCAGGGGTACACGTATCCCCATTTGAAAACCACTGGTTTAGAGCCAGAAGTGGCCATATTTGGATACAAAAGGAGAAGTGAGGAGGCGGGTCTTATCCTTAAACCCAAGATCACTGTCCAATGTGCATGAGACTGGACTTCAGTGTTGCTCTCATTATCCACGCCCCTAAATATTCCTCTTTTTGAAGCCTATATCTACTTATAGATGAATCTTTTTTCAGATGGACCACCCAGATCACTTGCATGATATCAGAAGGACTTGTGAAAAAAATTAATTAAAAAAGACACTTCTAACTTTAGCTAATGACACCAGAATGACTCGTGGGAAAAATGCATTGACTGAGAATTTCATGACTGAATATTATGATTTGTGATTGAAATTAAATGGAGCCAGAGTTTTTTGAAGGCAGCCTCCAGTGGCCATCTGGTGTATTGCACTTTTTTTTAACTTAGACATTGACTTCCTTTTTCGACCCTCACTTACTTCGTCCATTTCTATAAACAGTCTATGGTCGAAATACACTTTCTTTCTTTTTTAAAGTTATCCTATTGGCAAAGTTTGTTTTCTGGAGATAACGAGAAAAATAACTCAAAATATTGCGAAAACCACTGAATTGAACTCGTTATCATGACTAAATGGAGAAAATAAAAATTTTCCGTACTATAAGGCGCACCTAAAAGCCTTTTCTCAAAAATCGACAGTGCGCTCCATCTAGTGGATGGATAATGCAACTCCAGCCACTACAGTAGTTTCTATTCTATGCGCCTTATAATGCGGTGCACCCTATATATGAAAACAGTTTTAAAATAGGACATTCATTGAAGGTGCACCTTATAATCAGATGGGCCTTATAGTGCGGAAAATACGGTAATCATGTCCTTTTAGGGCTTCCGTACTTTACCCTCTTGTGTGTCAACCTAAGATTTAGTTATTTGTGAGAATCCCAAACGAGCTCCCAAATATGTCATGGCCTCCGAAATAACTGGAGACTGGTACAAATAACTGGGATGCCACACAAGACACCTCCACCACAGACTGTCCAAGGTGTGTGTCAGAGCCTCTGTGAGAGATGCCCACCACCTCCTCCAATGAATGCTCAGAATGCACACAGGTACACAGTAGGTGGAGGGAGCAGGAACCAGAGAAGAAGAGTGAGAGTGGGAGAGGTAACTCTAACATGTGAATAAATCTTTAGGTGAAGATGACGACAGAAGTTACATGGACAGCAGTGAGATAACCTCTCGCACAAAATTCCCTGAAAGTTGGCTGTGGTTACAAATCCCGCTGCCAGCTTGTCAAGCAAAGAACTGGTGAGTGAACTGAAACTGTTCCTCATGTAAAATGCTTTGATAAATTACCTTTAACTCTGAAAGTCTTGCTGCTTTGTTTTAGTGACACCACATCATTTATTAAACCGGTTCCTTTGTTCGACACCATCACAACCTGGCAGTTCATTGGCATTAGTCTGTCGAGAACTCACGGTGAGGATCCGGTGACTAAAATCTGTTTCTAATGACCTGTGTCCCTCACCAAGACAGCACCACCATTTGTCTTTTGCTATGTTTCATGACTTTTCTTGTTCCTTCCTCCTCAAGGTATCTGTGTGGCTGATCCGTTAGAGGTGATTGTCCAGAAGAAATTCTTTCTTGAGCTCAAAGTGCCGGACTCTGCTGTTCGTGGAGAGCAGCTGGAAATCAAGGCAGTCATCCACAACTACAACCCCCATCCTGCCACTGTAAGTCTGGACCACTCAGGCAAATCAGCAGCATTAAATATGAACCTGTAAAGTAAACTTTCCAATCTAATCTAATGCAAAAACCTGTACTTTCCAAATTAGCTACTGTATTTTCCGCAATATACGCGCATCGAATTATAAGGTGCAACTTTAATGAATGGCCTATTTTAAAGCTGTTTTCATATATCGGGCACACCGCATTATAAGGTGCATAGAATAGAAACTACTGTAGTGTCTGGGGTTGTGTTATCATCCATCTAGATGAAGCTGCACTAAAGTGAATGTCAACAAAACAGTCAGATAAGTCAGTCAGTCAAACTTTATTAATAGAAAACAAACCAACGTTCTGACAACTCCATTCACTCCCAAAACAAGCTAGTACATTCACAATACGGTACCGTACGTACCGGTAGCTCTTACCGGTATTTGCGCCGCCTTTGTTGAAAACAATGTATTTCCAACTCCATTTGTCACAGTTCAAAGCTACATGAACAGCTGTTGTATTTTTTTCTCCGAGGTAACGTCAGTGACGTAGTTTTATCTTTTACCAACAGCAAGGTACAACAGGTAGTGCAACTTTTTATCACGTAGTTAGTGCATCACAAACGTGGAGGGAACTTTTCCCTGATTC
>OOFC01021373.1:4301-20007 GCA_900323345.1 Pseudochromis fuscus
CCCTAAAAAAAAAAAAAAAAAAAAAAAAGCAGTTTTCAACAACTGGAGCTCCGATATGATTCAGACAAAATAAGATCAGGTCTGTTCTTACAGCAGCTGCTTGTATTAGTCATGTTTGTGTCTTTCTTTGTTGGTCAGTCACATATTAGTCACTTGTTTCTTTGTATTTCTCTTTTTAGACTGTCCCATGTCAGTGTGGTGAAGTGATTTAATTCTCTGTGATGCTACAAGTTATTAGATTTCCACAGAAACTCAACCACCGACCAGAATTAGCCTAATCTTGGATTTAACCGTTGCCACCCCAGAATCCTCTCACTACTAAACACACTGTTGTGTTGTGTGTGGAAACAAATCTCCTCGGCCTGAAGGCCTGCAGATAATCTTAACTCCAGCCTTTAGCTCCTAAGTAATGGCTCTCTGCGGCTCCAACTATGCAACCCATAATCTGGCCGTATGGTAAAAGGCCACATGGCAGATACATGAGCAGAGACAGAGACTTTAAGATTCTTGAGTTTAGACTAAAATAGAAGTTTTACAGTCTTTGACCTATTTTTATTCTCCATTTTCTAGGGTTCAACTGCATATTTTTTACAAGCTAACTAGCAGGTATCATTTTGCTCACAGTTATTTTTAACACGATGAAGCTGTTCTCTTACACATCCATTCATCCTAAACCTCTTACCCTGCAGATGAGGCATTAGTCTGATTAGGCATTTAGACTGTTGTGTAGTGGTGCCAGCAGCAGCCGGGCTGTCTGCAGGCTCTGGGACTGGACGAGGATGCCAGTGTGGACGTGGTCACTTATGGCTCTGAAAAACCAAGATGGCGGAAAGCAAATGCCTAATTCTTGGCTTCAAGTGGATGCTGTCCCTGTGGCTATGTCCATCTTTTATGTACAGTCTATTGGCACATTTCCACTACACGGTATTAGCTCTACTCTACATGATTGTACTGTACTTACCGTATTATCCGGACTATTGAGCGCACCTGTCTTTAAGCCGCTACTGAATTTATTCAAGCAGTTTCATGTGGTCCACACTGACTGGGTCTGATGTGACGAGGCTAAATGTATTGATGGCACGGAGCTTGCTAGCTTGTAAAAAGCCAACGAGCTTCATGCCACCGATACATGAGAAACACCGGTGTTTAAGAGTAAAGAGGGTTCAAAGCGTCAGAAAAAAGTAGCAGCTTATAGTCTCGAAAATACAGTAGTTTATTTGGTTTGCGCTTAGGAAACAGTACCTGGAACCACATCTCTATTATCTGCTCTCCTGCAGGTCCAAAATATGGCAGACGAGGTAGGTAGGTACTAGCAGGTACTTAAATGTGATCAGTCCGAATCGTCACTGCATCATTGCATCATAACTGTGCGGCATGCAAATATTTGTACTCACAGCCCGACGCAGTCTGCAGTTCACTCACATTTTGTAGTTCTTACTCAGAATTTTGTAGTTTATTTCCAGCATTTTTAGTTTTCACCCAACATTTTGTAGTTTTTAACCCAGTATGTTACAGTTTTTACCTAGTATTTTGTAGCTTTTTAGTCAACATGTTGTCATTTTACCCAGTACTCTGTTTTTTTTACCCCACATTATTTATTAATTTATTCACAATTTATAACCTGTATTTTGTAGATTTTACCCAACATTTCCCAGTATTTTGTTGCTTTTACAAAATGTTTCCCAGTGTTTTGTTGCTTTTACTCGACATTTTATTGTTTCTGCCCAACATGTTGTGGTTTTTAATCAAACATTTTATAATTTTGCGAGGTAAAAACAGCCTGTCTAAACTAACCCAGTACATACTTAGTCCATATAGAACCGTTCTGGGCTAAAACAACAAAGCATTTTTTTTAGAGTGTAGCCTTCATTTAAAAATATGTAAACCTAATACTGATGCACTGACCTCTTTCTGATCAGGATACCTTCTTGATGTTCACATTGTCATTTATATCTTTCTTTAATGCCACAAACAGATTTCTTCTCCACATTTGAACACCTCCGGGCATAATGCAAATACTGATGTACATGTTACCCAACCAGCAGTGATGCACTTATGGAGCGGCGCCCTGTAGTAGTAGCGATGTCACACTCCTGTCAAGCCCAGTTTAATCCTATTACAACCACTTTCATCATCACCAAGATATCTGGATTAAATTCCCTGTGTCAACAGCGATTAGACTGGGAGGAGCACTGGGATTGCTGGGGCATCCAGATGGGCAGATACAACTGGAAGTGATCAGTAATAGTATAAGTATAGATTATACAGTTCACCACTGGCTCGGGATGCCACACAAATGGCCTCCACTTCTCCAGCAAACGTTGCTCAGCTATCCCCTTTTTTTAAGCTGCAGTAAATCAAACCCGTGGGAGACCTGACACAGAGACTGCTTTTTGTCTTTCTCGTGGGAAAAAAAGGAGGAAATCAGAAATATACTGGGAGAAATCTTGACCAGATGGTCCGGCTAAGATTATCCTCTAAACACGGCTCCCCCATCCTCTCTGAGCTCCTCGCCGTCGTTTCAAAGACGTAGAGGAGTAAACACTCTCGCTCTCCACTGGGGGTCTGGATGTTTAGCATCTCTGTGTATGTTTGTTCCTGTGTACAGATGTGCGGTCAGGGAAGGGTTACTCAAACAACTGTGGTTTGTCTTTTGACCCAGCTGTGTTGAAACCCACACATAGCACCACCCACACTTGTCTTGAGCTGTATTCACACATCTGTGCCGGGGCTCAGATATCACTGGCTGTTTTCCCCCCACCAGCATCTGCTGCAGGCGGAGGACGCAGCCCCGCGCCGGCTCTCAGATTGTCTCATGTCTTACTCATTTGGAGTCACCACCCTCAGCCTCGGAGAGATAACCTCACCTCCTGATGTGAGATGTTGATTCTTGAGATTTGGTTTATTGGAAATGAGGCAAGGTGTTTTCTGTAACACACACGCACACACACTCCCCTCCTCTGCTACGTCAGGGTTTACCTCGTCCTGAGCTGCAGGAGAGGCCGGTGGGTGTTATTTTGGCCGTCTGACGGAGACAGAGAGGACGGTGTGTGAGGACCGTCAGTGAGCAGAGGTAGAGCGGTGCGGTTGCCACGGCGAGCATGCTCTGTTCCACCAAGCCGGCGTCTGATTGGCCGCAGCAACGACTGAGGGAAGGAGATTCTGCCAATTGGAAACAATTGATGTTTTGTTGCCGGGCCAAGCTGTCCTGACACAAAGCTGATGTTTATTGGAAGCAGGTTTAAAAAAAGGTGGCACTTTTAAATAAATATGATAATTTGTGCTGCAGTTTGAACCAAAAAGTGACGGATTGTCCAGTGTCGGAGGGGAAGAGCTGGTCTGATCCATCACTACAGTACAAGTATCAGTACACTATTGTAGGAATACTCAGTGAAATGTAGAATTATTACGTTTCAAATTGGATCATGTGTAAACAGGATTTTAATTAGATAAGCCGTGGGGAAAAGCTTTCATAGTAATAATAAATCTTTAACATAATTACCTGTGGATAACAATCTCAGTACAGGTCTTAATAAATGTTCATAATTATGGTTCAAGTAGGAAATGTGCTTGTTATGTGAAGGGGTATTTAATTAGCATTTGCTGCAAAATTATAGTCAATTTAACAGTATAAAAAAAAGATCAATAATAAATGAATATTAGAATATATCTTTTTTTATTTATTTACTTTAGTCTTAAGCATTTCAGGACGTTTTATTTTGACAGTCAGACCGTGGACACCTCTCCAGTGAATTCAAACACATTTTGCTGATTTTCTGTATTCTGTACTGTGAAGTAGATATGAAAGTGACAGACTGTGTCACTAATATGTAGAGTTAATATGTCTCAAATTGAATCATGTGAATTGCATTATTATCTGGAGATAATCTAAATACAGGCCTTAAATGTTTATAATTATGGCTCAAGTAATAAATGTGTTGTTGAGTGCAGGATTATTTAATTAACGTGTGGTGTAAACTACAGTCAATTAAACTTAATATAGAACAAAAAAACAAATAATATGATCATCTAGTCTGATTCATCCTAACAGTAAAAATACTCAGTAACTTGTAGAATTATTTCAAATTGAATAAAGTGTAAACAGGATTTCAATAAGATCAGTGGTGAGTGAATCCTGGTCCTTCAGCTAAATGTTTGGGCCCCACAATAAATCTTTAACATAATTAACAACCTCAACACAGGCCTTAATAAATACAAGTAATCAATGTGCGTTTAATGTGTGTTTAATTTGCATGTGGTGCTAAACTGCAGTCAATAAAACCTACAATTAATAAAACATAAATATTATAAATATATAACTGATATTATCAAACATCTTTTTTTTTTGTTTATTTACAGTTGTTTTTGGTGTTTGTCAACGTTTATTTTGACAGTTGACAGTCAAACCGTGGACTCAGCCGTATCCACTGCATTCAGTTTTGAATTTCCTTTATTTTATTGTGAACGTCACAAAAATACCAAAACCAACAAGATATTGATGGAACGGTTTATTTTCATTGTGGACTAGAAACAATTAAAAAATAAATTAATTAATTAAAATTAGATACATCATCATAAGTAACCTAAACTTCACCTTCAGCAGAATATACTTCAGTAATTACCATTTACTGTATTTACACAGTGCAGTTATTGGGTTTTAATTCCTTTGGGAGTTTGTGATGTTTTGTTTTTTTTAATTTAAGATAAAGACATTTTTGTTTCATGTTGTTGTTTCACGTCTGACCAACAAACTTGGTCGATAGCCTCTCGCTGCACCACAGGCCACCATTTGTTCTTCCAGTTCAACCAGCAGCCGACGTCTCTGGCAGCAAAATAAAACCAGTAGACCTGCTCCCACCTTGAAGAGGCCCACACTCTGAACTGTTCTCCACTATAAATACAAACCAAGTTATTGATTACTGAAGGCAAGCTGCCAAGAAAATCATATTTCTGCTTGGAGCTTGTGTTTCTGTCGGGCACAGAGGGTCTGACCATCGTCCAAACCCAGGAGATAAGCAGCTGGAGCTTAAATAAAGTACAAACCTTGCTATGAAGTGTATATAAAGTGTGCTGATCTGACCATTTCTGTCAATGTAGCTGCATGTGTCACATAAAACTCCACACTGTGCATTTCATTTTTGTAATATGTAAGATGGAGGATTTTTTTTTACATGCTTTATTAAATCTGAGCAGTGCATACAAACAGATCCTCCCTGTTTTTAATAAAATCCTGCCCCTCTGTTATTTCAGGCTGTTTGAAGTGGTGGGATGTCAAAACAATGAGCTCAGTATTCTCTGTGGAGGTGACTGTTTCTTCTAACTATTCCTACTTTTTATTACCTTCTTTATAAGTTGGGTGTGAGCAGGAAAACATATTCAGCAAAGACTCCTACTTCTTTGCATGCTGAAGTTAATACTAAAAAGCCCTCTGGATGTCAACATTAAAGCTTCTGATCTCATTCACTGGATCATGTAACACATTCAAGAGGACAAATTACAAAACTTCAAAGAAAATGTGAATCTTCTACTTTAAGCTCATCATAAATCACTGATGTTTTTTTTGCTGATGTGAACAAGATTCCTCCACGTGTTAGTTAAAAGGAGTGAGGTGTTATGTCTGTGGACAGTCAGGCGTGCAGTAATGTGAGGTGGCAGGGTGTCCCGATGTCACTCATTAGTCGTGCATCTCAAGCAGCCAGACAGTAATTGTCAGCTGCACATGAGTAATTGAATGGGGCGTGTGTGCTTAAACAATTGGCTCTAATTGCATTAATCTCTTGGACCATGACAACAATTGTCAGGCTGAAATTTGCCCCCTCAGCATTGCTAATTGCAAATGTAAATCAGGAATATTTGGCCCCGAACAAGAGGGGGGAGTTAATGTGATACAGGAATTCGTCCACTGCAGGTCTGGCAGGCGTCTACGAGTGGAGCCCGAGGCGGACATCAGGAAGATGTTTACTTGTCTTCATAACTGCAAACGTGGCAGTAATCCAATCAAGAGATGTCATCGTCTCTGCTCTGGGGATTTCTTTAGATGTCGTGGTGCATTGATAACTCATTTAGTCGTAAGTTTAAACGCTGCACAAGGGGTTGTTTTTAACCTCGTGATTATGACGATGAAGCTTCAGGTGATCAAAACAAGGAAAAGATAAATGTTTGTACTTGAGGCAGTTTCACATTCACATGGCCGTTATCCATAGACATGGACAGACAAAGCAACTGGGGCTCAGAAACTAGGCCAATGCCAAAGTGAAAAAAGTGCAATACCATTAATGGCCACTAGATGTTAGAGCCAAAAAACTCCAATTGACTTGAATTCAAAAATCTTCATTTTCAATCCTAAAATCCTCAGTCATTTTTCCACAAGTCATTCTGATGTCATTAGTCAACTCTTCTCAGTCGTCGTAGTCCACCTGAAAACCGTTTCATCATTAAGTACATATTACAGTGGATTCACACCACACGCGGTGCAACAGTTAAAAAAGTGTTAACTTGAGCGACAAATTTGCGTAGCATCGCTGATTCCCCGATGTCACTGAACAGCAACAGAGGGCGAGCTTATCGTCACCGTCGGTGGCCGTCCAGAGCTGACACAACTTTGAGTCTGTACAGGGACTTTTTGCCATTTTGCTGGTTGCCATGGTTACTCTTATTGGCTGTTCCTTGCATGTGGTTAAATTGGCAGAACACGATTGTGAGTACAGCTGAGACAAAAAAAAAAAGCATGCTGCGTTCAATATGAAATCTTCGTTAGATTGTAAAAAGAGGAAAATTTATGGGTGTGGTTAGTTTGATTGACAGGTCTGGTCACCAATAAGAGCAGTGCTAAAGTGGAGTCTCATACACATTCAACAATGATATGATACGAAGGTCAGACCCACCTCTTCACCCATCCCTTCATGTCCAAATATGGTCACTTCTGGTTCCAAACAACAACATGACAACCTGACATTCAAATATTAAACTCCTGTTTTCAAAATATGAGTCCACAAACCAGCGTGTGACATCACATTAGCTTCATCCTTTCTGTAAACAGTCTCCGATTTGTGCGACATGATCCAAAAGCTGTGGCGACGTCGTCAAACTGGGTCGTGTTACTGTGTCCATGAAAACATCTACTTGATGGACTCACAAGCCTGTAAGTGAAATTTTTTTGAAAGCTCAGAGTTGATGAGTTGTGACATGTTAGCAGACAATAATATAATGTAATTTTACTATTGTCATTTTATTTGTCATTTTATAATATGTCTGAATCAGTCTTTTCATGTACTGTCCTCTACACGCTGACAGTAACCTCAGCGCTACGCATGTACTGACAGAACTGGAGTTACAACCATCATCTACTATTTAACTAATGTGCTTTGAACAATGACTCTTTTTGCCTCCATGTTGCTGTTGAGTGACTGTGGCTTCCTTATGATTTATATGCAACTTTCCTCATGTTCTAATCACAAGTTCATTTGAGAACAGGCTTTGGATATATTTAGAGAGCTGGTTACAGTCCCACCACTCCCAGCCATGCGATAAATGTTTCCTAGTGGCCATTTGTAGAATTGCAAAATATTTGTAAGACATCACCAACTCTTTCACTCTTTAAGGTTTTAACATTTTATTCATTTCCGTGACATTGTTTCCATTTAAAGTCTGTGGGCCATGCCAGAAAAATCTTCCATCCAATAGTTGTTGAGACATTTCACTCTGCACCAAAGTGCCACATGAGCCATATCGTGGCTAAAAATCCTCTGTAACTGAGTGTTTCACGATATCTAGTTTCCCCTGTTGTCTTCATGTCACTGCCCCTTCACATTTAATTTTTTTTCTCAACACAAATGTACACGCTGGACGACAGATTCCCACGAAAGTCCAGGACTTCAGTTTTTAGGGTGGTGTGAGATCAAAATATCAACCCTCCCGCTAAAAGAAGCAATCAGCCAATTGTACGCCTTTTCCACAGATGTAATTACCCGGCTGTATTCGGCCTGTATTATTTTCATTCAGCTGGGTAAATCAGCAATAATCACAACTGTGAGCATGACAGAGACGTTTCAGTCGGCCAATCAAGACAATAGTTTTGGATCCCACAAACCAAGAAAAATGTACCTCAGATCCCTCTCTCAGCATCTCCCGTCCCACGAGTCTTAATCAGAAACAGGCAGACTGGATCAGGTCCCACATGTGCAGGACTGGATTAGAAAAGCTGTGAACAATTAACGTGCACGAGGGTCTGCCTTGCCTCAATGAGAAAGGAATGGTATCTGCTTATGTTAATTTCTCAGGATTAATTTAAGAAGCTTTTAAGGGCACTTCAGTGGGACGGATTTTTTGAAGTAGAGTGACTCTTTGCCTGCTTTGTCGAGCCGACTGAAAACCGTTCCCCGCATTAAGAAAATATACATCGAGCACTTCAGACCTCCTGTTTGCATAAATGACGAGTGAGGAGCGAGTCGTTCAGTGGCAGCGCTCTGGGACGAGTGTGTGTTCCTGAGTGTGTGTTTGTGGTGTTGGATGGGAGCTGGGCTGGCGCCGTGTTCGGCCTCATGGCTGCGTCTCCAGATGTGCTCTGTCTCTCTGTGTGAACGACTGCTCAACACAACCCAGGAAACAGGAGGAGGAGGAACTCTGCAGCAGGACTGAGAGGGAGGAGGGATCACTGCAGGGAACTGAAACGTGACCTCCTCCTTCCTCCTCTTCCTCCTCCTCCTCCCATCATCCTCCATCGCTTCTCCACCGCCCTGCGTGACACATAAGTCACTCTGAGACGCTTTAAGGGACTGTATGAAAATGATTTGACTTTTTGTTTCACTTTTTTTTTAAGACTCTTATGAACTTAACAATGCACTTTAGAAAAAAACAGACTGACAAATGCTACTCTGTATTGTTAGCATTATAATGACTCCTCTCTATGGATCACAGTATAATTATGAACAGTTACTGAATGTTGGCGATTCAGTTGTACTTTGGTGATCCTTTGACTCAGCCTAATGTCTCCTTAATGATGATTTTCAGATGAACCACCAGATGACTGAGAAGAAGAAATGACTAATTAATGACTGGTGAAAAAATGTATTGACTGAATATTTCAGGATATTAAATTACCATTTTTTAATTGCAGTCAGTTTGAGCCAGAGTGTTTTGGACTCGTCCAGTTCAATCTATGTTCAAGACACAGCTCATTGCATCAGCATTTAAAAATCCTACGTAAACAATTCAGCATGTTGTTGTCCAGCATCTCCACAAACAACAACAAAGTACGTACCCATCGTAACAACAGAAATATCCATATAGATATTTGTTTCTCAATCTCCTGAGATCACAAGTCTCAGTCTTTGATACTTATTGTTCAACCTAAACACATTGACTGGGAAATTTATTCTCTATTTCAAGTGGTGTGTAAAAATAAAAATAGAATTTAAACACAAAAAGATTTATGCAGAGAAAAAAGGTGATGATGTCACACCCATATGCAATGTCCAGTGATAAGATTACCTCATTGGTACAAATGTATGACATCATCAGTTTCCAACTGAAGCCACTGTAAAACACTGAGAAAAGTCAAGACAAAAACAAACAAATATCTATAGGGACGGCAGTGGCTCAGTGGTAGAGCGGCCGTCTACCAACCGAAGGGCAGCTGTGGCTAGCTTAGCTTACCACCATCGGTATGAATGGGTGTGAATGAATAATGGTCTCTGTACGAGCGCTTTGAGTCTGGACTTCCAGAGTAAAGCGTCATATAAATCCAAACCATTATTATTATTATTATTATTATAGGATGAAACAAACAAAACTGACTCAGGCATCTGAAAATATGTTTCCAGGACCTTTAAACATGTGATCAACTGGCTGTAGCTGCACTGGTGCACACCCGGCTGCAGGTTCTGGCGAGAGGAGGAGGGGTGGTGATAAATATGGTGATCAGGCAGCCCTGCGTCGTATTGATGGATCACTGGGGAGTCGTCCGTCACCTCCAAGTCTGCCTGTCCTGTTGTGCGTCCAATCTCCGACAGTGTGTCGGGTTTCAGGCACATGGAGTGGATTAGCTGGTCTGTAGTGTGTGGCACTTCACCAGGGCGACGTCCACCACACCCTGACTACGCAGTGACCGCTCTGTCAGGAGGTCCTGCTCTGTTTTCTCTACAAACACAACGTACATTTAAGGCCTGTTGTTGCAGGGTTGAGTCCGTTTACTGCTGCCGAGGCTGCTGTTGTAAAGACGTCTGAGGAATGTTGGTGGAATTTGGCACCTATTGTAGAGAGAGGCAGCAAACCACAGCTTATGTGGTGAAGCATGCGCCTTTAAATTAATCTAGTTTACTTCTCTTGTTGTTACAGCTAATGGAAGCAGATGAGTTGTACTGTGCATTAAAGCAGATTAACTAACTGAAGTATTATCACTCTCTAAAACTGGTGTAGCACGCTGGTTTATTCCTGCAGACACACAGCAACATAAGGAGTCCAGTATTTACTCTCTCCACTCGGTGCTGACTTCTCCTGTGTTACATTTAGAGTTGGGAAACATTTTGTGGTTTGTCCACACGTAGCTGCAGTTCAAACTCCAAACAGTAAACTTTGACGTGCTTCAGTACAATTGTGAGTTAGCAAAACACTTGTCTCACACTAGAAACTTTCAGTGGTGACCCCCTGATAGCAGAGGAAGAGCTGCTTTTTTATTCTGTTTGCTGGACTGTGTATGAAAATGGACAATTGTGTCTCAATACTCTCAACTTCCACTAGAGGCTGGCTCCAAAAAACTCTGGCTCCAATTGATTTTAATTCAGAAATGGTCATTTTCAATCCCAAAATACTTTTTGGGACAATTTTTTTTCCCACAAGTCATTTTGATGTCATTATGTGAAGTCAACTCTCCTTCCCAGTGATCTGGTCATCCATCTAAAATATTTCTGTTAAGGAGATATTAGACTTTAAATACAAGAAGATTTAGGGCGTGATTAGTTTGATTGACAGCTCTAGGCTCCAATAATACCAGCACTGAACTCCAGTCTGATACAAATTGGATTGTAACCTCAGGTTCAAGAGTCAGCCTCCTCACTCCTCACTTTATGTCCAAATATGGTCACTTCCTGTACCAAACAACCAATATGGCCGTATTCAAACATCAAACTCCTGACTTCAAAATGTGAGTCCACATCACTTTAACTTCATCCAGTCAATATTCATTGTGTGATACATAAACATGAGACATCACAAAACAAGTGTAGAGCAAATAGTAGCTTCTTTCATTCATTTTTTAATGACTATTCAACACAAGTTTTCCTCTGTGTGGACCTGTATTATCCATTTTAGTCACCACATGTTATTTACAATCTTGTTACTCTTACCTCTTTTTAAAATAGTTTTAAAAATGTCCCGAGTGAAGCACATGTGTGAAATCTGTGAAATCATTATCTTTGTGTGTGTGTTTCACTCGCTTCAGAAATCCCACGAGGCTTCATCAAACTACAAACTCACCTCACGTTTCCTCCTTTGAGTTTAGACTGTACCTCACCCTCGTTTTTTTTTGTTTTTTTTTAACTCCATCGTCTGTATCACTGTCAAAGCTGCTGGACGTGATTCACACATTCCTTTCATATGGACGCAGACTTTCACACAAAGTAAAAGTCAAATATTAACAAGTTTGCATCATGAGCTACCAATGATAAACCACTGGAACCATTTATTAGCACCACATCAGTGAAGTGTTCAGACTTGGCAGTGATCCCAGTGCCTGGAAACAATGAGGGTGAAACTGCAAGGTGCTCTCCCACTTTTATTTTATCTCCATGTTTTGGAGTCAAATTAGGTAAAACAAGGTTCCTGTGAAACTCCCATGAAGCAGAGCAGGGGGGTGGGTGTGGGGGGGTGATGAAGTAAATGTGTCAGGAGACCAGTGAAACGCTGAGTGTCTAGTTTCACGCTGCACTCAGACACACTCTCAGGATTTAGCCTGCTCGGGTTGAAATCAGTGAGCTGTTGCAAAACTGCTTTACAAACATCGTAAAGGTTCCAGTTCACCCAGATTTAATACATAGAAATTATTCTGTTCTCTCTGTTACATCTTGAGATAATGCAAATAGTTTGGATCTTGTTCTGGGGTTTCTGCCATCACAGGAACTGGAAAGACAATTTGTGAAATGTTCTCTTTAAATCTTAAACTGGGGTGGGGTCAGAAATGTCAGATGGAGCTCGTTCAAAGAAATAGTCATTTGGGAAAGAAGCTTATTGGATTTCTTGACAATTGAAGGGATTACATAATAGGATTTATCCCACACTTGTGTTTGTGGATAAATGTGGAGCAGCCATTTAGATGAATTATCTTAGGATAAGAAAACAGCTGGGCTCAGTCTGTAGCGTAGACTGTATATAACAGACGCAGCCACAGTGACCTCATCCTTTGGGTTTTGCTTTTTTTTTTTTTTTTTTTGAGCCAGATGTGATGGTATCAGGGTGAGAAGGGGAGGGGCAAGGGTGTAGACATCCATCTGTCACTCAAAGTTGCTCTGACATCATATGAGCTCATTTTAATTGTCTATGATGGCTTAATTCAGACTTTTACAGCCGTAATTATACACCTGTGAATTGTTAGTTTTTGTTATAATCTTCCAAATTGTAGTTTGACCATGGGTTTTCTGTTTCATTAATACAGTGTAAATGTGTGAGTTACTTGAAAATTCAACCACAGAAACCTAAATTGCATCAGGCTGTAAACATGTTTTCAATGTTTCTCCTGAAAGTTCTTCATGTTACGTTTTGTAGTGGACAATCAAAGAACTGCAGTTTTTGCACTTGTGCATTGAAAGGCTAGCTTGAGGTGACCACTTAGCGTTCAGTTAGAAGTATAGACTGTATGGATGAAGCTAATGTGATGTCACCCATTGGTTTGTGCATTTTGAAGCCAGCAGTGACCATGTTGGTTGTTTGGAGGCACAAGTGACCATATTTGGATATGAAGGGAGGAGTGAGGAGGCGGGTCAGACTACTGAACCTGAGGATGCTGTCCAATGTGAGAGTTGACGTCAGATCCTGTCAATCAAAGTAACCCCGCCCCTAAATCTTCCTCTGTTTGAAGCCCAATATCCTATATACTATACCTGATGATAAATGAGTTTCAGATGGACCACCAGATCCCTGAGAAGAAGAGTCGACACATCAGAATGACTTGTGGACGTTCAAGGTATTACACTTTTTTGCACTTTTACATTGTCCTCATTTTGAGTCCCGCTTGCTTCGTCCATTTTTATATACAGTTTATGACCTGATGTAGAATCTTCACACACATCCTGCTTGTTAAAAGTTCAGTCTTATTTCTGGGTAAAGTGCAAAAATTTAAAAAATGAGTGTGGGTACAGGCGCAGGGATTGTAACACCTCTAGACAGAGCAAGGTCAGCAGCATCTGCCTTTTTATCTAACACTTGTCAAAGAGCACTGCAAAGAGGTAATATCTTTCTACAAACATATTCTAAATCAAAATAAAGTTTTACCTGACACCAACAAACACTAAACAAAAACCCTGAAAAGACAATGTAACAAGTGTTGCTTTGTTCAAACAGCTGTTTACAATCCAGGATATAAAGGATATTTAAACATATTGAATAATGAGCAGTAAAGATGGAACTAACGTGCTCGACACTGAGGAGCAGTTTTACACCCTGTAGTGCTCAAACAATGAGAACTGTGTCACGTCGCTGTCTATAACCCCTCTCCTCCACATCTCCACGCTGCATACATAATGACAGGGTAGGCTCAGTAAAGCCAGCTGAAAATAGATAATGATGTGTTATCTCCGTCTTTGAGGCTGTACAGAATGTAACGGTGCCGGTCCCCTGAAGACAACGTCAGCGAGGATGTGTCACGTTTCCATCATGTTGTCTTTAGATACAGCCGGGCCCCGCTGAGGCAACATTAGCATCGTCTTATCAAGTCATACACGTCTGTGGTGGAGTCACACTGACAGGACGTATGTGAGGGAGGACGCAGCCAGCGATGGCTGACGTGGGATCTCACAGGGATATCTTTAGTTCGGAAAGTAAATATAAAGATGGATTCATTCACATCTCAGATTTGTTCTTCTGCAACAGTGAATCTCAAACAGCCGAAGACATTAAAGCGTCTATTCACTCTTTATCACACGGTATCTGCACAGATATTCTGTGAGTTGTTCTGTGACGTTGCTGTGGATGTGAATGGACTCTTGTGTTATGAGATAAAATGAATCATTAGACTTCAACAGTAACATGTCTTTGTGGAAATACTGTCATCGGCAATCACTGACAATCCACAGGAAAAAGATTCAAGGCAGATTGTAAAACAGACAAAAACATAAACTCATAAAGAAACATGTTTTTTCCAGTTCATAGACTTTGGTTGTTAGTTTTACATTTTGTGATTAGAGGATAATTCTGGGTTGTGTCACAAAGTTATCACAAAGCTTATAGTATCTGATGGCAAACTACTAGCCTATATAATGTTAATCTTGCAGGGTCATTTGTTATTTATGTTTATTTTGGACACTTTTTTTTCTCCTGTTTCTGTTTTTAAATTTACTTTTAACTCAATCTGTAAAATGTTTCTTTTTAGAAATTCAAAGCAGATTGTGAAAATGAATAAATCCATTGGAAAAAGTGAATATTTCCACACATGTTTATCACTGAAAACATTTTTAAAAAGCCTCTGAAGAGAACAGCTCAACACTCAGTTGCAACTTTATTAAATACAAGTTGTGCACAATCCCAAACAGCAGGTCTGCTCTTTGTGGCGCTCATATTGTTCATTTATTGACATTTTGAAGTAAACATTAAATTCATTTATGTATTTATTACTGAGATCATTGTTACCTCCGCCAAGGAGGTTATGTTTTTGTCGGCGTTTATCTGTCTGTCTGTCTGTCAGTCTGTCTGTCTGTCTGTCAGTCTGTTTGTGTTCACTCAAAAACGTACGGACGGATTTTGATGACATTTTCAGGACATGTTGGAAGTGGGAAAAGGAAGAACTGATTTCATTTTGGGGGTGATCCGCAACACCGTCTGGATCCAGGAATTTTTTTAAGGATTCCCCTCGCAAAGTCTCTCCTCGACGGCGTCCATCTTGATATGCTAGCGCAAGCGTAGTGCATCTTGCTCGCGCCCTCCGCGCCCAGGCGATGCACTCACATTTTTGGAGCTGCACATGGACGCCTCCGCGCCTTTCCACTCGAGCGCTTCCCGACGTGTTCCATGACATTTACGTGATGCGGACCCTCGTGCACCAACGCGGACATGCGGACGTGGAAAATATCAATTGGCCTTAACAGTGCTTGGTGGAGGTCTGCGCTCTCAGAGTGCTTTTCTAGTTCAAATTTTTTTTTGTAAATAAAGGCGAGTCAATAGAAATATCAAGGAAGGTGCAATTAGATCATAGACTGTATATTAACATGGATGAAGCAGCTGGGTCTCAAAAGTGCAATACCACTGATGGCCACAAGGTGCTGGCTCCAATTAATTTCACTTCTTCAATCATGAAATTCTTGGTCAATATTTTTTTTCCACAAATCATTCTGATGTCATTAGCTAAACTTAATCCCTCTCAGTGATCTGGTCCATCTGAATATCATTTCATCATTCAGGAGATATTAGACTTCAAAAGAGGAAGATTTAGGGATGTGGTTAATTTGAGATCAGCCCTGAACTTGAGTCTCATGCACATTGGGCAGTGTCCTCAGGTTCAAGG